>JAHDVE020008051.1:0-149866 GCA_022606495.2 Halesus radiatus | reverse complement strand
TTCAGGAATGTGAAATTACGCGAGAGGTTAAAATATCAGTAGTTCTTTTAAAGGATTTTAGTATTTTTTTATGGAATTCTTCCTTTGAAGGTATTTCTCGGAAATAGAATGAGACAAGTATCTGAAAAAACGTCTTGCGTGTATTTATTTTATGTTTAAATCGGCATGATGCCTTAATACAAAGTTAGTTGTAGTTTTTCATCCAACATCTAATGTGCCGCGTTCTTATTTTCATTTTCTCGAAGCATTTACTGAAAGCCTTTAACTCCCTCCGGTCCGGAGGCTTGTTTTACGAACCATCCGGCACTCGGCGCACAAAAAACCTTCCGGGTAATTCGACATGTCTGAATTCAGCTTTTAAGCGTGTATTTTGAAGTGGAATAGTAGCGTGTGACCAAAATTCCTTAATTTAAAACATTATTATCTAATATTACAATTCAAAACTGATTTTTGAGATATTGGCCTGTTTTCTTCCTAGTTTTCATGCCAAAGTTTCGTCCAGCCATTCAGTGGTCATCTTCCAGATATGTAAACTGTAGAGAAAATTATGCATATTGATGAAAAGGTAATGCCGTGTTGCAGCCCCTCATCCTATTTTATTCGGTTTTCTGCCATCAATTTGAAACAACAATTATATTTCAGCACATTAATAACCCTATATATTACACAAATAGACTAGAGCACACTTACAATACTCGTCTCAATTTAATGAAGGATTAATGGGTCCTAAGCATACAAATAAATATTTACAAAGAACTTCAGATCACATGATCGCTGGCTGTTTAATGTTACCTGCTGAAATAAAATAAACGGTATTAAAACTAGACAGTTAATAAATATATTGAAAACTTGGCCAGCTTAAAGAAGCTTTTGTATTAGATAATAAGGAAATATTATTTAATGCACGATTTATTGTTGTCACTTATGATTTTTTTTCATATGTTTGCCGAAATATTTTTGAGTAAGATTCTTGAGAAATATTTAAACTTTTAGTTTGTTACGTATGTTTTGTTGGTGATTTTATTTTATATAGATATATACATTTTTTGTAATCTTAACTGTAAATTTTGAGTTATGAATAACGAGCTCCCGTTAGACAAACTACAAAAAAGGAGTTTATCGGAACTTTTTGCATTGTATTTTTTTTTGTAAAAAAAAAAATGTCGTTCCGGAAAAAAATAGTAAAAGTAATGGTGTTCAAACCCTTCATCGGTATGACCATAATCAATTTATTGTAAAATGAAAATAAAAAAATATATAAAAAAAAAATAAAAAAAAAACTATCGAAAACAGGATACCTGTCTGCAAGAAGTGACAAGGTCTGTGTAGTGCTCTCTTTGTATTCATATATTTGAATTCTTGTTTTAATTGGCTGTCCCCGAAGGCTCAACACTAGAAATTTTCTTTTGTCAAAAAGAGTAAAAAGTATTCCAAGAGAAGTATTGATTTTATTTCCCAATAAATTTCCCCAAGTAGGCACATCAATTTTGAAGAACCTGCCTTCCCCTCACAATAGACAAACAACTTAAGTTTAACGACTTTCCGGATTAATGATTCGCTCGGATAACAAATTAGGATTCGAGACAAAATAAATAAACTGCGTATCCACCTCCTCGCTTTTCTGAAAACCTGGTACCTGGTACCTGGTACCTGGTACCTGGTACCTGGTACCTGGCACCTGGCACCTGGCACCTGGGAATCGATTCCTGAATCTCCAATAAATTCATCTCTAATAATTTTAACAGTCTTTGTCCTATTATCAATTTTTACGCGTTATTTGATGAATTTTGCTTACGCTTGCCGTATATGTAAAAATGCTAGCATTAATGGATGGGGCAGTACTAATGATAATATTTTAAATTTACTCAATAGAACACAATTATATTTAAAACTCCTCTAAGAACTAGCACTGACGAATAATTCAACGAACCTAACATTATGTCAATAAAACAATACTATTTTACATTCATAAATACAAAACATCAATCAAAAACGCACACAAAAAGGAACCACAAACACAAAATTTGCACAAAAAAACTTTTTATACTCTGATACTAAACTGTACAACAAAATCCCACTAACTTTTAAAAATCACAACAACCATAATAAATTAAAAAATCAAATAAAACATTGAATACGTTTCATGGGTAGATTTGAAATAGAAAATGTATTAAATGTAACACCAAATTCAAACTACTACTAAAACCACTATTACGTAATAATTGGAAGATCCTAGAATAGTTCTAGCTTCTTGTTGAATATAGCCTTGTATCCAATTACACAGCAGCACACCACACGGCGGCGAATAACACAGCGACCCTCCAAAAGTCACAATAATCAACCAATGAGGGCTAGCGAACAGATCATTACTGGCCGCATGGAACGAAGCGAGTTGGCCAAGCGACTCCACGGTCCGTGAGCGACTTCTGCTCGAACCGTCAAGGGAATACCTGCGTGCTCGGTTGGAGCCCGTGGCTTGGCTCATTATTTCATCATTCGAGTTGGCAACGTTAATCGCAAGAGGGTCTGAGGCCCCTAGATCGTTCCCATTTTACCTTAAAACACCTAAGATGGTGACCAGTTATTAACTAATTAAACTCAGTGTGGAGATATCCATCGCCTGTGCTCTTTGTACGCTGCCACGCCGACTACCCCGGCCATGGCGTCACTTTACCAGCATCCTCAAGTAAGCTGTCCAAACCTTCCCTCTTTCATGTGTTGTACTTGTGTGTTTGTCATAATCAATTACCCAGATCTAGAATTCCATCAGAGAGAGAGAGAGAGAGAGAAGAAGTCTAACTCTAGAATAGAATAGGTGCCACTACATGGCGTACATCTGTACATAACCTGTATGTCTATGTTCTCTTCACAATAAACTCTGAACTGAAAGTACGCCATCTCTTCATTTAAAGTAGAATAGAATGCCTCTCCTTCAATTATAAGACTGCGGTCGACTCATATGACTCTGAGAAAGAGGAAACCTTATGCTGTACCGAAACCTGAGCTATTGTCCAGACGACGCCGGAACCCGCCCAAAACACAATCACCGGATAAGTCGCACCGATATCCTTATCTCCGACTCTCATTTGCCCACGGCCCTCCTCTCAGCATCCCCTCCTTCACACCAGGTTCCCATCGTGGTGCTCTCCTAACTCCCTCATCAGCTAACACTGCCGCCCAACGTGGCTTTTCCAGCATGTAATACTGGCTTCCATCTTGGGGCTTTCCTCCTTCCCGACCTCTTCCTTTTCCAAAATTTTCCATCAGCTAACACTGGCGCTGTGGTGCTGGTTCCTTCCCGACCTCCTCATCTTTATCCCCAGTTTCCACTCCTAAGACAGCTTCATTGTCCATCAGCTAACACCACTCAACTGCACTTAAAACACCCCACCTTAGAATTGGTTTTTATTTTTTTTATCCAGCACATCAATTTAAGATTATGTATTAATTGATAAACTAAAGTTCTTAAAAACTTAAGACAAGATTTTTGTGCATAGCGCAAAGGGTAACAATTATTTTTATAAACAATAATTATTAGCCTGAAACACTCATCCAAATTGAAAAAACCTTCCGAGAAAAGATAAATGTCGCCGACAGGACTCGAACTCGGCTTATCGCAAACCCGCCAAGTTAATCAATATATACCAGTGTTTCATTCAATAATTACTGTTTTTTTTATTATATTTCACCTGTAAACAACCAACTTTATTAGTATGAGAAAGGCTTGTAACGGCTAAATCCCTCAATAGATGGCGTCGAGACAAATTATGTCTACATTTTTATTGGTGAAAATTGCTTTGACTTGTCAAATATTTATTAATTGATAAACTAAAGTTCTTTAAAACTTAATTATTGAATGAAACACTAGTATATATTGATTAACTTGGCGGGTTTGCGATAAGCCGACGTAGCTCAACGGTAGAGCATCTGACCGGACATCAGAAGGGTGCAGGTTCGAGTCCTGTCGGCGATATTTATCTTTGCTCGGAAAGGTTTTTTTCAATTTGGATGAGTGTTTCAGGCTAATAATTATTGTTTATAAAAATAATTGTTAAGATTATGTAATTTAATATTTTGTAAATGAGCCCCAGGACGGGAAATCCCAGTGAGGATATAATTATTTATTACTTTGTTATAAAAAATAAGATAATATAATATTATTACTATAATTTTATTATTATTATTATTATGGCTAGGAAAATTCACAGTGAATTTACTTATTCCTTAGTTTTTACATCGACTTTTTTGTTTAGTTTGACATACTGTTGTGAGTAGAAGTTCAGGTTTTGACTCACCTTGAGGCCAGACATTGGAGCGACTGACTCATGGTTTACCTTGGTTAGCTCAGTAGGCGGAACATGTAATCTCTTATCCGCAAGGTCGTGAGGCGGCTTCTGCCTCAAATCTGCTCTAGGACAAAGGTACTCGAACTACCAAATGAAAGATATGCATCTTCGAGCCAGGGTTTTTTGCGAGAGAGCAATCACAGCTTATACATAGGGTAATTATATACACATATCGACATTATACATCCTAACTAATGGTCCAAATCTCTCTCTCTCGTGAATCTAGAATAGAGAATGTTCTACTATTATTCAGTTAATTACAGCACAGTTAAAGGGGTTTCAAGAACATCTTACATGACCAACGGCATCGGGTTGCATGTTCCTCCATCTCAAATGTGTGATGCCGGGAAATACGCAATCATCCAGCAGGTCACTTGGAGTTATACACTCGCCATTGACTTTACTAGTTAAATTTATACAAGGACAAAGAGTTTACAGTGTCCAAATGTGTGATAAGCGAGATGACGCTCACCCACGCATAGGCCCCCATTTCCAACGGCAATTAGCTCTGCCCTTTTAACACACAACTTCACGATTCCAATGCCAGTATGGTTTTGTCACGATCGGCGTCCCGCTCCGGGAGTGTAGTTCGCTGGCGGAACCCAGAAATGGAACCAACCATAAATGATCTCGCGGACTTTTTAACGAGGAGCTAGATGCATTTTAGTATTGAATTCTCTTACAATACTTATATCAATATTAGGAATGTCAAAACTATTTATGAAATAAAAGTGTATTCTAACATAAAACTTCGCAAGGGAAATGGCGTAGATATTATGTACAAGGTGTCCGGTGGTAAAGTGCAATAACTTCGGGGACGATTCTATATTGTGGTACAATTTTAATTGAATTTAATATTGTGAGCCGGATCGCGAGAAGCCAGTTGGGAGAGACCACTTGACCTCTCTAGCCGGACTCCCAACCCCATCGCCTTATACCGCAGTTGGGGGGATTATTACCGTAACTTCTGGCTACACTGACCCCTAGATTCCTACCCACCCCTTATATCTTTTCCTTCCCAGAACTTCCTATACTTCTTTTCCTTAAAAGCTTTTCTCTGGGCCCCCCGTGTAGAGTTAAAAACAATATAAAATGTTGAATAACTTTTTTAGAATTTCGAACGTTTTCGGTTAAAAATGTTTAATTGTTTTTTTTATGAAAAAAGAATCTCCTGTTGAAGAAGTATTTTTACGTCATAAAACAAAGGAATTTCTAAAAAAGCCTTTTTTACTTAAACTACATGTATAATCACCTACCGAAGTTACTATACATTACCCCCGGACACCCTGTGTTAAAATATATCATAATTATTACTTCCCGGCTTCATGCAAGTATTGTTTTAATGCGCTTTTTTGGAAAAGAATATCTTTTTCAACACTTATAAAACATGGAAAAAATAATATGCTGTCTAATATTATGACAAAGCATTTTGTATTTTAAAGGCTTATGTCTTATTGAAAACGACACCGTAAGCCGAAATGTTTTCAAACTGATGTTCCACATATGTTTCAGTGTTATTCCTGTATAAAATCTTAAATTATGTAAGACTGCCCTGAACTCCTATCTCAAATTAACCTTAACATGCCATCGAAATTTTACACATTAAACAACAATTTTACCAAAACATTGAGAATATAAACGATAAAAGAAAAACACATTGATGGTGGAAATGAGAAAAATAAAGTACATACAAACAAATTAAAAACACGTTACATACTCCTATATATGGTAAAATTAAACTACATTTATAAAAATAATGGATCGTAAAATATTATAAACTGATATAAAGTCAAGAAAGTTGAACATGAAATTAAAGTGATACGCTTTCCTTTACATTACGTTCCCTGTACGAATTCAACTGCATGTAATTTAAGAATAGATTCTATTGGAGAAAATCCCTGAAATTCCCCAAATGTTGAACAATTATTATCTGAGAATAGATATTCAATTCTGGCGGCCTTTTTGAGCAATGGTATCACCATTCGTTTTGTGCCGATGTCATTTGTCAGGTAATCCCCAGATCCACCGGAGAGATGGACGAGTTTACCCAAATTCGTGTACACCTGCTTTAAAGCCCCCCTTTCCTATTTAATTACTTTGGATTTACACACATTTATGGTTTTAACTGTGGTAATTTTTTGAATATTTGTATTTGTTAACTTTTATAAATTATTTTCTTAACCTCTATAAACATGTTTTTTGAGTTACGATAACTGTATTATTTAAGAGACTATGTTTTTCACATGTCTGCTATAATAACAAAATGAGGATCCAAAACATCTGAATTTACAAAGAAATTTGTATTAAATATTATTATGCATGAGAAAAACCCCCCACATTGAGTTTTTAACCGTAAAATTATAATTATGTAACAGATTTTTATTTCTTCAGGCGCTTCTGGAAAACTTTTTTTAAAATCTAAATGAAAATGTAATTTTAAAACAAGTTGTTTTACTACCTAGTAAAAATACACGGTAAGATAATAAAACATCAAAAATTGAGAATGGGTACTTGAGTTAAGAGATTTTTTTAATGAACAGTATTCATCCCTATAAACTCTTCTTCACACTCACCAGTTCTTAACAATGATGGTTTTAGTTTATTGTAATATGGGATAAATTAAACTTTTCAAGTAGCAAGGATAACCAACACTTACCCAATGATGTAGTGAACGAACATGTATCCCTGAAAGTAGTTTTTCTTATGGCGAACAAGAGAGCACTCAAAAACAATCACAGCGTTCCATTTTTCAAAAACATTGAGTTTGGTTTGGGAAGGTAAGGATAAGATAAATAGCAATCAAAGCAGGAACCAGAGATATTATCATTTCAGAACCTAAGTGTCGTGTTTCAAACACACATCTAATCAATCTTTAAAAACATGTATTTAGGACAAGTTTATCACAACAGATTTAATGGAATGAAGAGGACTTATTTGTGATTATTTTAATTATATTCCTCCCGTAGTTTTCTGGGTCAAATTGCTATTTTCTAAAAAATTAATTAAAAATTCCCAACAAAGAAAATCTTCACTCCAATGTGTAGGTGTAGCAGTTTATTTTTCGACAGCGTTCGAAATCGCGTTGGAAAGATAATAATATTAAAATATTTCATTAGGAACAATTATTTTGTGATGTAGTTTGTAAATGTTGCATTATTATTTGTGCTCTATCAACTACCTAGGCTTATAACCGTATTTTTTTTTAAATTTAATGTAAATCAAATTTTATAATGTTATTATTAAGTTCTGCGAGTATTTTTAGTTGTTATTATTGTGACAACTGTTTCGACGTTTAAGGCCATTTTCAAACTGTGGTTAATCCACATTGTGACGACTTATTTATATGATTTAATTTACTCCCACTGCTTTAAGATTAGGATGGATGGGTAATGATTTATCATCGGTAAAACTGATTTCGTTAGAAAGCAATTAAAATTCTCAATTCTGTGAGGTTTTCACATTTATAATATGTTTTTATTCGGATTTAACTGACAATGTTTTCTTAATTGATTTATTTAATGTCTTATATTGTTTTGATAATGTGAACATACTGAGAAGCCGTGAGTATATAATTTTCCTTACTTTATTAATTAATGTTATATTAGGATCATTCGTTCGTTTGTTAATTTCTAATTGTTCAAATAAATTTAATCTTAGGCCCTTTCTTTCTATATGTAGGGGTTTGGGTTTGTCGTTGTCAAGCGGGACGTGATTATTTACTAAAAGATGTTTGAAGAAGTGCTTTTATTTTTATAACATCGTATATGTTCTTTGAATCTAGTTGAGAAAGCCCTTCCCGTCTGCCCTGCAGCGTTGCAGTCGGCGTGGTCACATTTTAATTCATATATGCCACTATTATTAAATTTGATATTTAAGATTTTTACTGTTTGAGTTTTTTAGGCTTGTTACTATATTATTATTAGTTCTAAACGAATTAAACATGAAAACAATCAATAATTAATTATAACCGTATCATCGCAGTATATATTTTATTTTATCAAAGTACATAAGTATACACTCAAATTATTCCTCCAAAGCAAGTAGAACACTGGTACAATGTTAGCCTTTTATGTATTATTCATATCAAAGTATAAAAGCTCCTGGATCTCAGTTCAGTGTGTGAATATTTTCAGAGGAAACTAAAAAAGATCATAAACTTTACATTTGACCCCATAACTTTTCCTGACTGGAGAGTGATTTGTATTTACGGGATCTATCATTCGCGTCCTCACCCCTCCGCTGATCGCTAGAGCTCCCGAAAACTTAGTCAATAAGGGTTGAACATTTCGCAGAGTATATTATGCGACACGCGTTCCATTCGGCAACTTTTTACAATGTGTGTATGTTGTTATCTGCAGACGTGTGGCCTGGTTCTCGGAGAAAGGTTCCGTCTATTGTTCTTTTGAAAGTAAAGCCAGCTGTGTGTTGGTGGGTGATCGATTTGCAAGAGAATATTTCTTCCTTTGTTTGGTAGCTTTCGTTTCCCCCGCAGATCCTGCTAATACTAAATGATGGGTATATAAAGAGTAAAGGTTTTCGACTTGAGTGCCTCGCATTCGGAGTTGTAAGGAAATTTGTAAACCCACGCCCGCGGAATGTTTCCAGCTCCGTTTAGACCTACTAATAAACACTCATTAAAAGTTTTATCTCTACGTAATTAAAAGCGACTTTGTCAAGAGATTGTTTAGTTAACGCGGAAAATTCGTCAGAATTATTTCAAGTACTTATTTTGTTAAGCGGTAATTTTAGATTTCAAAATACTCAAATATTAATAAATACTTAATTAACAAATTTTAAAAAATTACTTCGTATTCACCACTTTATTAATTATACACAGATATCAATATGCCTCGAAATTGATGCTTAATTAAATTAATTAAATTTAATAAATAATCAAATATTTTTTAAAGGTAGCTCTTGAATTTATTTTCATGTTAATATTAATAATACAAATATATTTTTTTAAATTTCTAATATAAACTTGGTATTCAATGTCTTATAATATTTTTTGATTAATTACTTACCTACTTTAATCATTTTTGTTTATGTTTATAATTTGTCTATATTTAACATTATTATTTTTTAGTAATCCATATATTCCTGATGAAGAAATCATCGCTTTTGAAACATGTTGATATCTGTGTTTATTAAAAAAGTGGTGAATACAAAGTAATTTTTCAAATCATTTATTAATAATTACGCTACAAAGTGAATATCATTTTTTTTAATAAATTATAAAAAAACTTAATTATATGACAATACAAAAACTTTATTTGATATGATCTCCTGCTGCGCTGTGTGCTCCCTACAAGCATTTGACTAGACTAAAGCTATTCTTCAATCTGCATACTGTACCCCAAAATAACTCGATAGAACTAACACATTCAGTTATTCAACTTTTAAAACTTTTTAAAGAAAGGATTATAAATAATTTACAATTTAATATATTTATCTATCACGAAAAAATAAATAATTATAACATAGTACATCATACACACGATTTTTTTTACTTCCTGTTTAACTACCCTCCATAAGTTGAGCTCCAGTAGCTCGTGGTTACGGGAGGAGTATTTGCGTAAGTAAGATAAAATAATAAAAACAATTCAATATGCAAACAATGTTAAATCATAAAAAATAGCTACAAACATAAATCAACAAAACAATTTTAAATCAATAATAAAAATGAGTAAATAATAATTTATATGGTAGATAACTAACTAACCATCAGGCCGTTTCCCCGTAGCGGTAGGCAGAGGACGGACCGCCAGACAACTCGATCTTGGCATACACTTCTTGCTTCATTCACTTTCATACAACGTCTCATACATTCTCTTCTGTTATTCCGACTTCTGACATGGCCCGACTCAAGTATTTGATTCACTTGATCGTGCCACGTCTTCCTTGGACGTCCCCGGCTTCTTCTTCCATTCACATTCGCGTCATATATTCTCCTTTCACTCCTTTCTTCATTCATTCGCTCTACATGCCCAAGCCATCTAAGCGTCCTTTTCTTAATCTTGCTCACTACGCTTACATCAGCCTTGCATTCTTTACGAATCTCAACATTTTTCACACGATCAAACATGGTTTTACCACACATTCGTCTCAGAGATCTCATTTCTACAGTATTCAGTCTACTTTCATCCTACCTCTGCCAGTTCCATGCCTCACTGCCATACATCAGAGTTGGTATCAGCACTCCATTGTGGACTGCTAGCTTCCCTTCTTTGGACAACTTTTTGTTTCCGCCAACCGCATTCAGTTCTCCGTTAATGGAGTTTCCTGCATTCACCCTTCTTTCAATATCCCTATCAGTCTTTCCATTTCTCGTGAACATACTTCCCAAATACACAAACTCATCTACCTGCTCCAAGTATTCATCATTCACAACTATATTGCACACTGTTTTAGTACTCTCTCTTTCAACACCATGACTTTAGACTTACTTACATTCATCATTAGCTCATTCTTCATACATACTTCGTTCATCCTAGATACGAGGGACTGTAGATCTTTTTTTGTTATGGTAGATAGTATACATTAAAGGAACAAGATATCATTATCTAAGTTCAGTGAGTTAATTTACTTTTTGAATTGTTCATTTCGATGTTTCGGTTACATTCATTATGTTTTTGTATAATAATACATTGTACCATCTTATATCAAAATACAATTAGTGGCGCTACGCTGTGGTCGTTCTTAGCATTGGGATGGCTATTCAACCATTTGTTTTGTCCGCAAGGTATCAAAATAAAATTAAAATCCCACACTTCAACACTAAGCATCTAGAAAGCTTGCTTTGTGGCCAATCTTCCGTCAAATCTCACAATCATAAAAAATATCCATGAATTCCAGCGTAAATTGAAATATCACCTCAAATTATTGTGATAATCGTTTATTTGTTATATTATAATAAAACAAATATAAAACTTTTTTCCACTTTAATTTTTATTTGACCGTAACCGGGTTTCAGCTCGTTAGGGCCATCTTCAGACTGGTACCATTGTTATTATAAATAGATTTTTTGTCGCTTTTCTTAAAAGAAACGTAACGTAAACGTAAGGTCTGTGATAAATCATATACCTTACGTTTTCTTTTCTTTAATTATTAATAAGCGAAATTCCCTTTTTATGTGAATACCGCATACGAGTCCCAACTGCTCCCGATCGTCTGTAGCCAGTGAGACTATGGCACCCAATTGGAGAATATTGTGAGGCTGATGGTAATGGGGGGGGGAGGAGGAAGGGAAGAGGAAGATACGAAATGCCTGGCTATTCAGATCTGGTCATCAAACACGGTTAAAGCCATTTAAAGCAATGTTTCATTTCGGAATTGTGGTCTTTCACCCGGGCTATACTGAAAGTATCTACCACCCTGGAACGTGCGCAAATATACTTTATATTATATAAATGTATTAATTATGAAACAGCAAGAATTAATTAAATAAAATTTACTTGCGCAAGCCGGGATTGGAACCCGCGACTGTAGTCGAGACCCTTACCCCTCGACCACGGAGGCCGTCAAAACCAAACACGAAAACATTGTTTCTTTATGGTGAACAGTTATTTCATGTTTTATTTAATACACCGTGTTAATCATGTAATACTCATATACTTTTTTGTAAAAATATATCCATTACATAAACAAACAAAAAAACTGCAATTTTACCAGACATATAAGTTTCAAAGCCACGGAGTGTCTCCCTCTACAATGTTTTCTTTCAATTTTCCAATGGAATGTTAAATAGAAAATTTTGCATTGTCGCCACATATAATGTATCCATTTTTTTCTTATTTATCTGCTACGCTTTCACAGCTCTCGGCTATTCTGTCTGTATTGTGGTGATGTATCGATAGATTGATATTACATAATTGCCATGGCAACGCTTAGTTGAAGCTACAGGATTTTACGTCATACCGAAAAATAAAGATATTGTGGAAAAGTCTGGATTCTAAAATTAGATGTTCACTGTAAACCAATTCAATCTCTAAACCTAAACATCACGTTTTTTTGCGTTAACTTTATACAGAAGGTTCTGAGGAAAATAATTTCCCTCGGGACCTATGTCATCTGTGGGGATCCCACGTTGAGGGTCGTTTTGGGGAACAAATGATGTCATTTAATTTTTTTATATTAATTCCAAACTGGACGTTCTGAGAAAAACCATTTATGTCATTTTTGAGTATGCTGTGTGGAGGGTCTTTTTGAGAAGAGGAAGAACTGAACATGAATTTTTAAGAGACCCATTTTGTAGGAAGGAGGAAACTTGGAACGGCGAATCGTTCCACATGTTCAATAAAGGGGTCAATGAGGCTATTTTCTCAGATCATCTTCTATTGAATTACCGGTAGAACGAGTACAGAATTCCCATCAGATGTCTGTGATCTAACGAACGCAATCCGTTTGTTAAGATGGGGGAATCTATTAAACTGACCGCCGATTTCTGTACAGAGCCAAGGGATCAAGGGTGTTTTTTTTTCAGATACTGCGGGGCTCTACACCAAAGATGGCTGCCAAATTCTAAAGTGGGGCGCACTTGCAATTTTTACAGGGTCAGCAGTTGTGTACCTACGATCTGCAGCATCTGCGGGGCCTGTACGGTACGCCCAGCTACTCATAGGCTAACTTGATTCTGGCTTCCATGGAGCCCCCATACCTGATCTGGTCAATTAAAGTTACACCATGCATGTATATATACATTTTTTCTTTTTTTTTAGTGAACAATCATTTACCGCTTGACAACAACGAGCTTAAACCCTTACATATAGAAAGAAGGGGTCTTAGATTAAATATACTTGAACACTTAGAAATTAATAAACTAACTTATGATCCTAATATAACATTAATTAATAAAGGAAGGAAAATTAAATATTCATCGCTTCTCAGTATTTTCACATTATCAAAATAATATAACTTTTTTTTTTTTTTTTTAATATATTTATTTCTTGCTAAGGCAATCCCGATGAGTTTCAAAACTCATTTTAGGACGGGAGGAATTTACAATACATAAGTAGAAGATAGTACATACAATTTTACATTGACAGCAAAATATCAAAAATAGAAGTTTCACATACAAACAGAAATAATTTTATAAGGCCAAGTTAAATAGAACAACACACAAGAGAAAACATATAAGGGAACAACAAGATATACAAATATGGATTTACTGATTTTCATTTTTAAATATGCTTAAAAAGTATTCCTTTAAACCATCATTTTGAGATTTTTTATTTATTTATAACGAATTTTAATAATCAATTACGAAAACATTAACATTTAAATACGGGGAAACACATTATAAATGTAAAAACCTCACATGATAGAGAATTTTAATTATTTTTTAACTACGAGTATATCGGTTTTTCCGATAATAAATCATTATTTTTAAAAATCCGTCAAAATTAGAATGAGGTGGGAGAAAATAAAATCATATAAACAGGTCGTCGCAATGTGGATTAACTACAGTTTGAAAATAGCCTTGAACGCCGAAACAGCTGTCACAATAATATCAACTAAAACAACTAGCAGAACTTAATGATAACATTCTTAAATTTGATTGATATTAAATAAAGAAAATGATAAAATACAAAAACAATTAACAAAGCATTTGAATGGAGGGCTTGTTAGGAAGATTGATTCGTTTGAAGGAGACTAATAAACGATATTTGTTCTTCAAAAATAAATCACCGTTTACCGTTTGTAAAACAATAACGTGTGTAAATTTTAACGAACTCCCTTTCATTTATCATATCAGCCACTGCTTTTCCGAAAGTGTACGTTTTGCCTGCATTATTTGGTGCGTTTTTTTTCCTGCAGATCTCTGCAATGACCGTTATAACGTAGAACGTTCACAAATTTATTCGATCATAATTTATGACACCGTATCGAGCCTGCGTCCTTCGGTTTTTACGTTAACGCTGCCTACCCGTCAAATATCACCGGGATACTGGGATTACGCTGTATACATTTGATAAGGGAAGCTTTGCAAAACTCCGTAATATAAATGTCACTTTTGACAAGAATATAAACATTGTCCGAGCCGCGATGAGGCTACTTGCGTCTTCTCTTGTGATGCCTTAGCATTATCCAAATATAAAAAAAATGGGTATTGGATGAATGTCACTGGAATTTCAGGCGAAAATTTCGTCAAAGAGTTGTGCTTTTAAGAAGCAGGTGTTTAGAAATGATTTTTTTTCAATAGATTTGATCTGCATGTTGTCCCTTTCGTTCATGTTAGTGTTTCTATAAATTAAAACATGTTAATAATAATATCTTTATTTTAATTAAGTTTAACTATAACTAAAATACATCAATAATATATTAATATAAGTTCACAGTGGTTTATAAAGCAGATATATAATTTTTTTTTTAATAAAAAATAATATAATAACAGTAGGTAATATGTAAAGAACAGAAATGCATAATTATAAGTTGAAGTTTCACATAACCCGCGTCACTAGGCTAGTCTGTGTTGAGGCAGTAATTTTGCTTATTATTTTATAATTTTATAACACAACACCTATGAATATATACTTATATTGAGATATATATTACTCCGTAAATAGTTTAATCAATAACTTCGAATTTGGATGAATGCACCGGTAAATGCCCTATCAGTACTTTTAATCCAATTTTTTACAATGTATTTGAATTTTTTTTGGGAATCAGATTTTTTGATGCTAACTGGAAGAATGTTGAAAATAATAGTAATATTTGGATAATTTGTACAGCGCCGTTATTGTAGAAAAATACATTTCAAGGGCGCTGTACAAATGTTATTTTTTTCCCAATGCTCTATCTTATCTCTAACTATAGATAATCTATTATTGATACTTATGGCTAACAAATTGCATTCACCGGTTCATAGATCTGCTATACCAAACTATATTTACAATTCATTTGATCCATGAACGTGATGCCACGTTAAAATATAAAGGTTATTAATTTTATGTACAGGTAGATAATAACATACTTACCTGGCAGGTCAGATGAGAAAAACACTGTTAATTAGCGAAATTTATATACAGTTATACACGCAGAGGACATAATATTGTAAAACAGGTGTTATTGGAGATATTATTTAATCGTGGTTTTTATTTTATGCATTATTTATTTCCTAGCTCGATTTTAGGGAAGGAAAAGCATGTTTTATGATGGGTGTAGGACAGGGAATATATCTTCCTAAATGTGATTCTTCCCTCGATAAGAAACATATTGAAGTCTGAGGCTTCGAATAATGATAATAAAATAAGATACGTGTAATTAGGATATATAGGCATCACATGAGTGGTACCCGCAGGTATATTGATTTTAAGGACATAAGAGTCTGGAAAGGTAAGTTATTAATTTAGACCGAAATTTAGTTCGGCTCGTTGTGATTCTTAGTTCCGGGGAAGTTTATTCCAAGCCTTAGGCCCCGATACTCTGAAAGCGCGATCTCCAAACTTAAAATTTTGCTTGCGTGTAGGTTCTATCAGCCTGCTGATAGCCGATGATAATGGTGATCTAAGGGTTGACTGCCTTAGATCAATGTTTTCCGGAATGCATAGTTTGGAAATGTTAGGTGAATCCATTTTATTGATGAATTTAAACACCATTCTCCGCAGTTTGTACTGGATTCTTTCGGGGCTCTCGACCCAGCGAAGGTTACGGAGGTGTTTTGAAATGTGCAAATATTTAGAGACCACGGTGATAAGCCTTGCTGAAGCATTAAAAATGGATTGAAGTTAATTAGTTTGGTATTTCGACAATACATTAATCCAGTCGTGAGACTACACAGGAGTTGATCAATAGTTTTGCAGCCTCTGTAGGAAGGTTTTTAAGGACTAACTTGAGTTGTCTTAGGTGAAAAAAAACGATGCTTTCAGTTCTATTTACTTGAGATTTTAGCAAGGGAAAACACCGAGAATTTTGACTGATGTTTTTGGAGTTATGTCGCTACCTGAAAAAGAGATTGTTGAATTATCTACCCAGTTACCCCTGACACCCAAAATGGTACATAAACCATCGTATAAGTATTAATTGTACCACTCTGAAGAAAGCCGTCACAGGCTGAAACCGGTCACGGTCAAAAATAAAAGCGGAATAAAATTAAAAAGTGTCTTTTATTTAATCAATTCTTTTTGCTTTTGATTGTATTATTATTTTTCTGTGATACAATTCTTTTTTATGTATTTATTCAGATTTATAAAGATATTTCTGCATGGTGTACTGTTTTACAAATTATGCGTACTGTACTGATAAAAATATGAAACGAGTAAATCGCAATTTGGGTAGCATTAAAACAAAAAAAAAGTAAAAATATTAAATGTTCGTTTTACCGGGACTGAAGAAGTAAATTATCTCGTGAAAAGAAGCCGCCGGCTCGTACGTGTCAGCACTTCCGACTACCAAATGATCTGTCAAACACTGGCTGGGAATAAATGGGATCTGCACAAATCTTCATCATTAGTTCAAATACATTTCCTCAGATCGCTCCGTCTTCACTTTTTCTTATTTTAAAACCTGTTACTCAGTCATTTGCATTAGCCTTTCTTACTGTCACTTAAAAGAGAGCGAATTTTTTCACAAAACGTAACGCGGGGATAACGTTTTTTCAAGTATAAATAATAGTTCCGATTTTAAACAAACAATGTAAATAAATGGAAGAAATGCACACTTAAAATCCTTAGCTAGGCTAGCCGGTCAGTGCTTACCTTAAGTCACTTATAGAATAAGTAATAAAAAATAAAAAATTAAAAAAATTAACGCATCGGTGTACAAATGCGTCCACCGCCCGCAACACTGTTAATATCTTTTAAAAACTTTTAATAGATATTAACAGTATATTTATACTCCAATCCTAAAAATTATAATATTTTAAATAAATACCAACTCTTCTTGTACCACCAATCTCCTAATAAATGTAACAACAATAGAAAAGGAGGATAAAATAGCATCTGTAAAAATCATATCGTCTCTAAGCTTAAATTTTCTAATAAAACCATGTTCATCTGAAGTGACCTGCCAGGTGAGTATGTTTTTCTTTATCTGTCTGTACATAATTAGATAGAAAATAAGAAGTAATATTTGTACAGTGCCCTTGAGGTGATTTTTGACTAAAATGGCGATATATGTATCATCCAATTATTATTATTAGCGTTATTACTGATATTTCGAGAAATTAAATAATATTATTTTTTTTATTTTTTTATAACTTATTGAAATTTATAAACCTCATTGTGATATTTAATCATTGAAGAAGATAATATTAACATATCCTAATTGAAACACGAAACCAAAAAACCACAGATAAAAGGGCGCATCCAGGACCTCTGTCTTACCGGGACAACCGCTTTATTTTAATTTTATTTTTCAAAATTTTTTTTTTTTTTTTTTTGGTTTGATATTTTAATTAGGATATGTTAATATTATCTTCTTCAACGATTAAATAAATAATATTTTACGGCAGCAAGAAAAGCTTTGGTAAATTTAGTGAAGTTTGAAATTACATTTGAATAGATAAATATAGAAATTACTTATTACCTACTCATGAATAAAACATTACATATCTAAAATCAATCTGATTGCCACAGAATATTCCAAAAAGCAGAATCGGAAATTTCACATCACTGAATTATTTTCGACCGAAATTGAATAAATTTATCAACTGGCAATATCACGGGTTGGTCGCATTAATTAGAACAGACATTATTCGTACTGGGTAATATTAATCCACCGTTATTTGTAAGACCATTATTTGCAAGGGACATTAACAATGTGTATCTTCTGCTTTGCTACTTTGAGTGAGGTAGAGTGAAAAGCAAAATATTGTTTTACTTTTTACTCAATATTCGATACAAACAAGCCAACGGGATTAGTGTACATAGACCTTATTTGATTTAATAGTACACAACTGCTGTCCCTGTACAAATCGCAAGTGCGCCCCACTGTAGAATTTGGCAGCCAACTCTGGTCGGGAGCAAAAAAATATCTGAAAAAAACCCATGACTCTGTGCAGAAACGGGCGGTCCGTTTCATAGATTCGCGTATCTTAACAAACGGATTGCAATCTTTGGAGTCCAGCGTCAAGTGGGAATGCTCTCCTTGTTCTACTGGTATTTTAATAGAAAATGCTTTGAGGAACTAGCGTCATTGATCCCTTCGGCATCAGTGCATATTCGGGAAACAAGCCAAACGCGCGCCCAATATTTGCACATGGTCACATGAAAACGGGTCGCTTCTGCGACTCGTTCTTGTGTTCAACATCTCGTTTGTGGAATGATCTGCTCGGTTTTGGAATGATTTCCCAGCCTCTATGTTTCCTCCATCCTACAACATAGGTCTCTTCGAGACCCGAGTTTACTTCTTCCTATCCTCTGAAAGACCCTCCACATAGCACCCCCAAAGATGATAGAAGATGATATACCTTTTTTAAATCACATAAAATAAATAAAATAAAACATGCACAAAAGTAAATTACATTTTAAGTAAGAAAAAATAAATAAACTGCACCAAACCAAAAAATAGATAGGAATATAAAGGAAGAGAAAAAAATAATACATATTTCACAAAGTCAATATTAACATTAATAACAAGTAAGTAAATAATGTAGAACGTTGTACTGAACAATAATTTATAAACTAGGTAGAAATAATTCGTACATACTCTTTTAAGAAATTTGTCAAGTTCAGATTATTGTCAAATACATGCACATCATTTAGGTATTTGTTACCAATACTATGTAAGGGTTGAATTAGGGAATACAAACTATGGTTGGAACATGATATATACATGTAAAATGTTAATTTTTGTCTCGTAATTCGTTTAGGTATGTATAGGTTGATTAAATACAGGAGTTCAGAACAATCGATTTTACAAATTAAAAAATTCAATAAAAAGATTAGGTAGTTAAATTTCCATCTGTTTTCTAATGTATTACATAACAAAGCATTCATTTTGCAAACACAAATATGTTTCTATGATTCTAAGGTGACGTAATATAACGAGCGAAGTGAGGTGTATAAAATGCTTTTATGCCGTAGAATAATTGTTCCAATGGGAGTGTCATTTTTTGCACCCCAAAGTTAATACTTGTAGGTAAATACTAAATATTCATGAGTCTGGTTTCGTGCCATTTGCTAGCGCTTGTGAAATAAGCGAGTTCGAGTATTGCAGTGCTTCCGACGACATTACATTTGATACGTACACGTTTTGCGAATCACAACCAGCAGAATATCAGCAGCTAAACTCGTTGTTTTTAGGAAATAAAATAATCTCTTTATGTTCCTAAGTAATAAGCTCACGTGGTCTACGGAAATGACAAGATTTCCGGTGAATGCAATTTTACTCCGGAACGAAAGTACCTCCGTTCCTGTTTACGAGATTCTTATTTACGATTTTGCAGAGCCCCCGTCAGTATGCATGAGCGTTAGTATAAGTTTTCTTTCGTGGTGCACGATTTTACAGCAAAGTATTTGTGTAGAGCGAATGTTTATTTTGAATAACAATATTTAGATAAAATCATAACACTGTCAGTAGGTTGCGAGTTCGATTAAAATAGAAATTCAAATAGACCTACATAACAGCTGTGGTCAGGAACATTGTTAAACATGGAGAAGCTTACATATATATTTATGTAGGTAAATATGTATATATACATTATCGCTGTGAAATCTTATGGTTACATAATGCTACGTTTTTTTAAAATTTTAATCATTTTGTTTATTCAATTCAGAAATTTTTTTTATAGTAAGAACGCTTTGACTGTCCTACTGGGAAGTTCCCATTTTAGAACAGTCAAAATGACGAGCTTCGTTCATTTTGCATAATACATAAAAAAATAGTACATTAGAAAAAATAATAGATACATTTTATATTATATTACAGTTAATTTGATTTAAGTGTGAAGTTAGATGGGTAATGGTTATAGAATGTATTTAATATTTTGTAACAATCATTTTTATAAACAATAATTATTAGCCTGAAAACACTAATCCAAATTGAAAAAACCTTCCGAGCAAAGCCTTCCTCATACAAATAAAGTTGGTTGTTTACAGGTAAAATATAATAAAAAACCGTAATTATTGAATGAAACACTAGTATATATTAGTACTGTATCAAATTATAACTAGCCGTTGGAAATAATAGCTAAATGCCGTCAACACATAACGCTATTGAAAAAATATAGCATTAACAGTTAATAAATTGAATATAATATCGAATTGTAAATATTTCCCAATGGAGTCAACGGGCTGGCTGTCAGCTGGCCAGGTACCTATTGTTATATCAGTATTATCGCCAAAAAAAGGGTTAACAATTTACACTTCGTGAACGATATTATGTTAGATTTGGAATGGTCTTTTTATGACCTTCCTACTAGACGTTTGTTTTGGATTTCCGTATTCCAAACGGCCGATACGTAGCGCCAAGCTTCAAGGAAGTCTATCATTGGGAAGCAAAAAAATAGCATTTAGCAGTATTTATCAAAACTAATATTTATCAATACTAATATTTTTCAACGCAGTCAACGAGTCAACCTGCTATGCATGCACCCGTTATATCAGTATTATCGCCAAAAAAAGGGTTAACAGTTTCTACGTCGTGAGTAATGTTATGGAACATTTGGAATGGTCTTTTAGTTATGTACCTTCCTTACTAGACATTTGTTTTAGATTTTCGTATTCCAAACGGCCGATACGTAGCGCCAAGCGTCAAGGAAGTCTATCGTTGGGAAGCAAAAAAATAGCATTTAGCAGTATTTATCAAAACTATTATTTATCAATCCTAATATTTGTAACGCCTGTTGGAATATAATTTCAACTTGGGAATATTCTTCAACGCAGTCAGCTGGGTACCTCTTTTTAACACTATTGGCGCCCAACATTTCAACGATGTTACAGGATTATTATTATTATGTTTATGCGGGATATTCCCCGTTACATGGGATTCCCTAATACGCTTGGGATCATAATTTGTTACTTTTTGCTGTTTAGTGTCGTATCGATCGTTTAGTTTGATTGTACTGGCTTGTCGCGCGTATATTAGACTTGTTTTGATAGTTTTACTTTATATCAGAATTGAAAACACAGAATTTGCAAATAATTGAGGTTGGATTGGAATTTATTAATAATTTATAGTGCGTTATGACTTTTAATAGTTAATATAATAGAATGGAGTATATTTTTTTAGTAGACAATATTATTTCGAAAAATATTATATAATACCTACGTAAATTAGTATTTTATTTTACTGATTTAAAATATTATTAGTGCATGTAATTCGACGTCTAGACTTATTTGTAACGTAGTATAAAATAACAATACATAGAAAACAACATACTCCGCTCTACTAAAACTACCCAGTAATATACACACAAGCATATTTGTAAAGTGTTTACTACTTGTTAGTGAAGATTGACTTGTTAATAAATAAATTTGTGAAATTAGATTCAAAGTGAAAAATAATAAGTAATTATTATACTTACTATAAAGTATTAAACGGTTATTGTGTTTGAACTGGAAATAATTAATTGAATGAAATGACTTCCTAACTGCATAATATAATGGTGAAGAATTATCGAAGTGATTTGTGGAATTATTTCCAATCTGACGAAAATACATAAATCGCAAAATGTAATTTTTGTAAGCTTACAGTGTCATACAAATCAACAATTTCAAATTTAAAAAGCCATTTAAAGGAGCGCACGATAGAATTTTGTTCATTTGGATCTGCTACATCTAACGAAGTTGGATGAAAACGAATGTCTCTCTTTGTGCACCTTTATGGACCCACGTTTTAAGATGAATTATTTCTCGGATCCGGATACTATTACTGTGGTTAAAAACATAGTTCGAGAACTTATGTAAAGTGGGCTACCTACTCGCTCGGAAGGACAAGACTTTTCGCAAGAGATTTCGGAAAATCGAACCGAATCTTCAGATGAACCGCTGTCATTTTGGAATGCAATAAACTCAGTAGTGGAGAAGATTAAGCAATTGAATGATTCAACCAGTAAATTCCAAAAAGTATCTTGAAATGGATCTTCTCGATAGAAAAAGTTGTCTCCTGAAATGGTGGAAGGAACGTGAAATATATTTTCATAATTAAAAAAAAATCTTCATTGAACAATGTGGTATTGTAGCAACCTCCTTTCCATGTAAACGATTTTTTTTCCAAAACTGGACAGATCATATCCGACCGCAGGTGCAGTCTTAAGGCTGGAAAAGTGCGGCAGTTGGTGTTTTTCGTAAACACGTATTATTCTGTTTATTTTTCAATTCACCATAATCTTACGTATAACGTTGAAAAAAATCAGATGCGCGAAATACTTGGACCGGATTTTTGTACAATTTGAATGCTTTATGATAATAATAATATGTGTATGCACTATATCTATACACATATTAATAAAATAGGTAAAGAATGAGGCTTCCCCGAGTACGGAGCAATAGTAGACTTAAAATACAAACAGTCCTACGGAAAACGGGTATTCGGGCAGTAGCAAAATCGCTAGGAATAATCATCATCGTCTCGTCAACGTCGGCGTTATTTATAACGGTTATTTTCAACAGTTGAAAATCATCAACGATAACGGCTTTGGCGTTGGATGGAATTATCGTCAACGCCCAGTACTAGTATATATTGATTAACTTGGCGGGTTTGCGATAAGCCGACGTAGCTCAATGGTAGAGCATCTGACCGGATATTAGAAGGGTGTGGGTTCGAGTCCTGCCGGCGACATTTATCTTTGCTCGAAAGGTTTTTTCAATTTGGATGAGTGTTTTCAGGCTAATAATTATTGTTTATAAAAATAATTGTTACCCTTTGCGCTATGCACAAAAATCTTGTCTTAAAAACTTTAGTTTATCAATTAATAATAGTTTGTATCAAATACAGAAACATTCATCAATGGTCGTATTTGTTATTAAACAAGGTTGACAAATAATATATTAGCAACTCATACCTCAAAAAATAACACTTAAAAATAAATAATAAATAATTAATTAACATTTCCCTTTTTATTAATTGATAAACTAAAGTGCTTAAAAACTTAAGACAAGATTTTTGTGCATAGCGCCGACGTAGCTCGACGTAGCTCAACGGTAGAGCATCTGACCGGACATCAGAAGGGTGCAGGTTCGAGTCCTGTTGGCGACATTTATCTTTGCTCGGAAAGGTTTTTTTTCAATTTGGATGAGTGTTTCAGGCTAATAATTATTGTTTATAAAAATAATTTCCCTTTTTGATTATGTACAGTACACGGCATGTGTACATAAACGGTTGTATACATACACAACACATGCGTACATGTACATACACATGTGTATATCTGCATGTACGGTGAGTTAAAAGTAAAATGTGGTAGACTTGAATAAGTAAAATGTTGATAAAAATAAAAATTAAAAAACGTAATGGATAGCATGAATTAAATACATTTATTTTGTTATAAATTTAGTTACTAAGTACGTGGACGTTGATTCTTGATGAATCTTTATTGTGATTAGCACAAAGCTGATAATGTTTTAAATTGTAAGAGGAACATAATTATAGAATGCAACAATAATGGCAAATATAAATACACATAGTACAATGAATTTAGTTACGATATTCTTTTGAAAACTGAAAAATTTATCTAGCTAATCTGAATAGGTTCTTAGCGTATTTTTAAATATTTCCTGGAGGTAGCTATTAGAACTATTTATTTTCAAAACAGACTCTTTATTTCATAATATTTCAGATTTCATTCAAGATGGTAGAAATATTATCTTTACGTTACAATGCCAACGAGGAAAAACTACTGTTTTGCAGTAAAAGTTTTTTGACCACTACCCGACGGTACAACATTTTACTTATTTTATTTTGATGGTTTTAAAATAACAGATTCTATAAAATGTTATTTCGTTATAGTAAAGAAATATTCCTCACGTTAGGGGATATTTACCCAAACATTATTATTGTGCGGAAATTTCACTATCCTCTGCCTGCGTGGGATTGCAGCGGATACAATTCTGAGAAATAATTTTAAATGAAGGCTAATGAATTATGACTCTTAATTAATTTCCAAATTTTCGAGTTTATTTCCAATAGGTAGCCAAATACAAAGCGCCAATAGAATCGTTGGAAGCATTCCACCTACCACCTCGAGGTCTTCTGTTTTGAAAGGTGAATGTATTTTTCGTCGATGAAATCATTTCCTGTAGGAGCTTTTGTTCTCATCGGGAAAATCTTTATAAGAAACTTATTGTAAACATTCCGGAATGGGGAGACATTCGATATTGCATATTACCCAAATAAACGACAATGCTCATCAATCACACCGAATCAATAACATTCATTTCTCAAACTTGTCCAAAGTCGGGGCATTAGAACAATGGGTATATTGGTGAATATAATACAAATAGACTAGAGCACACTTACAATACTCGTCTCAATTTTATTTAATACATGATATTTAATGGAGACATTTACATAGAGTAGATACATTCAATCACCATACTGGGCGGCTGCCTGTTTCATGGTGACCAATGGAGTATAGTTACTTTGTATGAAGTCTAGTGTTAACATATGGTTTTATTATATTAATTATATTAACATGCTGACAATTGGAAAAATTAAAAAAGAATGTAGAAGATAAAAAGAAGAAAAAGACATGCGTAGGGATTAGATCACAAAAATATTCATTTTTATTTTTATATGTGCAAGCACGTACACATGTACATATAGGTGCACACATACATACACACGCAAACATATAAGTATATAATATACACATATAATTTTAATGAAGGATTAATGGTTCCTAAGCATACAAACAAATATGGACAAAGAACGTTAGATCACACGATTCCTAGCTGTATAAATATATTACCTGCTGAAATTAAAAACAATAGAAAAACAAAAAAAACAACAACAAAAAAACTGTTTTTAAACTAAACAGTTAAGAGTATATGTTTTATACATAATTTAGTTTTGGATTTGACGCCAAAATACCGACCCAAAATGAATGATATATATATTTTTTTAATAAAGTTTTAGTAAATATCTAGTACGTATGAGAAATATTCTATTTATTCGTTTAAAATTATGAAGTATTTAGTTTTGTATGAAACAGGCCGCGCAGTCGTTCCTCTTAATAAATATATTGAAAACATGGATAGCTGAAAGAAGCTATTTGTTAATTGTTTTTTGTGTTTAATTCGTAGAACTCCATTTGTTTTTTTTTGTTTTTGTTTTTATTTAATACGAATCAAGTTTAATAAATTTTGAAAATATTTTAAGTTGCAGAACTAAATAATAACATTATTAAATTTGATTTATATTAAATTAAAAAAATAATAATAATTAAATGGAGTTTAACGAACTAAACACAAAAACAAACAAACAAACAATCTAATCTATTTGCTTCTCATTTTTAAAACCGATATTTTGATCCCCCCACCTACATTTATTTCCCCTTTCCTCATATCCAGGGAATTTTAGCTAGATACAACTTTCATTAATACAAATACACACTTACAACTAGACCACTTTTTAATATACCTGAGAAAAGAGATCAAAAAAATCATTTTTGATAATTAGAACCACTTTATGCTTTTAAACGAGCAGTGTTCGCGGGCGGCGAATGTGATGTATCGCGCCAACCCGAGCACTGCGCGCATGTTTCAACTTGTTTGCGTTATGTATTAATTGTTTTTTTATTTAATTCGTAGAACTTCGTAGAATTTAATGTAAATCAAATTTAATAATGTTATTATTAAGTTCTTTATTAAGTTATTATTATTTATTATTATTTCTTTCTTTAAGTTATTATTACGCCGAAACAGCTGTCACAATAATAACGACTAAAAATACTTGCAGAACTTAATAATAATATTATTAAATTTGATTTACATTAAATTTAAATATAAAAAATAAAAAAAAAAGTTTGCGTTATTTAAGATAAACAAACGAATTGAATTCGAAAATTGCCACTTGACGCTCGTAGAGGTTTACACAAATCGTTTCTTCTATTTTAACTTATCATAGTAAGATTTGTTTTATTATTATTTTTATTATTACAGTTAGACTAGCATTTTTTATGTTCGATTAAGGTTTTTTATATATTTTTCGTTGCTTCTGTTTCGTGTTTATGTAAACCGTTCAAATAAAAAATAAAATGACCTGATGTTTTTACTTCTATTTTTGTGGAAAAAAACCCGAGCTCGAAACGGTTTTAATATTCAGTGTCTTTAATAACTATCATCCAGTAATGGCGGGCACTCAATCGTGAAAATAGTCACAAATTTCTAATTGAATTCTCTTATCTATACCGGCCCATCTATGGTTCTCCCAAACGATGTAATTTAAGGATCGATTTTTTGGTAGAGATCAATGGGCCGATTTCTGTCAAATTTAATCCGAACTTAGGAAGGGTCTCGTTTCATTAGTGCGGCCACAGGACGAGGGCTGGGCGGCGGGAGACTGGGCGGCCGGGATGAGACAAGAAACGGATGTAATCAGCTTCCAAATGGGCCATTACCTCGGCCAGGCCAGGGGATGTTCTGCCAAACCTACCGTTTGCCCAAAAAATGCACCCTCTCACATTAAATATTAATATAATACTTTTAATTATTTCTAATTTTGAAACTGTCAATTCATGGTGGAATTCCATGTAAAAATGATTTTTGAATATTAAATAACCTTTAAAAAAGCTAACACGAATGACTTTATATATAACCCATAGATTCAGCAAACAACTACAATGTAATCCGTCTTCCAGAGAGTAATAAACCAACCCAAAAGTAGTTTATAATAACATAATAGTAAACAGTACCGTCAGCAATAAAACTTATTTCAAGTCATAAATAAAAACGGTATTAGAAATCAAGGGGAATTACTCCTGACATCGATGCTATATATACCATAGATTTAGTTTTAATTGTGCCAGTCTGACGATGCCCGTGATAGGGTGAAACCGGTCCGGTCGAAAATAAATAGGTAGAAAAATGTTGCAAATGTTCTTCAATAAAAAAAATCATGAATATAATCCTTTTTAATCAGTCTGGATTTAATATAGTCTATTATTTTACAGCTGTCTTAGTAGAGATTTTTAAATAATATAATTAACAGTCGAACAGAACAGAACAGAACTGGAGGATCAGTGATTATCCCAAGTGTGCCCGCCCACTTCCATAGACAATAAAGAGACGTGAAAGTAAACAATTTCAACGTTAAATTAACGTATGAGTCAATATTTTATTTATTACTAATCTGATTTGACAGTGAAAATGTAATAATAAGTAAATAATAATAATTACATAATCATCAAAATAAATAAATAATAAGTAAATAATAATTGGTAATTTTTTTATTATTATTTACTAGGTGATGTATACCCGGTCTTGCTCAGAACTTTTCACTTGTCATTAGGGTGCCATAATTGATTTGACAGCGAAAGTAACTATCTCCAAATAAAAAAAAAAAACATTCGTTTGAATATTTTATTTCATTCCAAACGTTTATTTTTTGAAAACATATCTAAATTTGACGGCCTCCATGGTCGAGGGGTAAGGCTCTCGACTACGAATCCGAAGGTCGCGGGTTCAAATCCCGGCGTGCGCAAGTAATTTTTATTTAATTAATTTGTGTTGTTTCACAATTAATTCATTTAAAAATAATATATAGTATATTTGCGCACGTTCCAGAGTGGAAGATACTCTCAGTATCGCCCTGGTGAAAGACCACCATTCAGAATTGAAACGTTGCTTGAAATGGCTTTTAGCCGTGTTTGGTGACCAGATCTGAATAGCCAGGTATTCCAAACCTTCCTCTTCCCCTTCTCCTTCCCCTCCCCAATACCTTCAGCCTCACAACATTCCCCAATTGGGAATGCCATAGTCTCACTGGCTCCAGACGGTTGGGAGCAGTTGGGACTCTTGTGAGGTATTCATATAAAAAAAAATTATAATAATAATAAAGTTCTTAAGTAGGTACCTACTCGTGTTTTCCATTTTGAAAATATTCTTCCCGAAAAAACCTTCTTTTGAATATGCAATATGTGGCTAACCAGGGTGTTATATCTATGGGCTAACCTAAATAAAACATGGCGGGTTCAATGTTTTTCGTACTAATTTTAAAATGTTATAGCAACAGTTTTACATATTGAATTTCATTCAAACTACTTTCTAAGCCTTCCCGAACAAACTGTGCTATTTTCAGCGAAACCGGTCAAGTGATTTTTGAGAACATCGAGGACAAACAAATAAACTTACATTTTTTTTTTGTATGTAAATGATCACACATTATTTGTTTTAAATACTGTAATACATGAACCAACATTTTATATTTTACAAACGTGTGTTTTTGAAATATGTTGAAAAATAAGGTGTTAGAATGACTTTTGCTAATCTAGGGCCGCGAACGCTTCGTACAGTTAACGCTTCTACTCGTACTCTGTAAAAAAAATACGCCAAAACGTGGCTTATAAAAGTAGAATGTGTTAGGCTCCCTTCAATTTTATTTAAAACATACATATTTTTGATATTCGAAAACGGTTAAATAAAGTTTAGTCTATCAATATTTGGATTGCGTCGTTTGACATGTTTTGATGTTTTTTTCACTCTGTTGACACTTTTCATAACTATTCCTTTGTTGAGCGATAATCCAGTTGAGTCGATATTCTTGATCGTAAATTTAATGGCTGATTAATGAAGAGAATAGTTTTGCATTTCAGCAGAGTTGAGATAAAATCTCGGCTAAACAGTTGCTCAGTAGGATTGGGAACAATGCCCGTACATCTTTCAATCGGGGATTTCTTATTCTTGAGTAGTTCCCTCATTGCTGAGAATCGGGAAAAACTAGCAATGGAATGTACAAACGTGATTACATCATTGACGCTGCGAGCTTTGGAGAGCCTCTGCCACCTCCCTCCAACTCCTTGCGCTTAAAGCAGCAGTACTTGTCTCCGCATCATCTTGTTATGTAAGCTAAGTATAGACGGTCTCCGCGGTTGAGTGATTACGATCCTTGGCTACGAATTCGTAGATCACGGGTTCAAATCCCGGAGTGCGCAAGTGTGTTATTTCACAATTTATTCATTTAAAATAATATGTAATATATTTGCAGCACGTTCCAGAGTGGTAGATGCCGTCAGTATCGCCCTGGTGAAAGACCACCATTCAGAATCGGAGTGTTGCTTAAAATGACTTAAGACGTGTTCGGTCACCATATTTGAATAGCTAGGTACTTCCACACCTCACAACATACTCCAATTGGGGATGCCATAGTTTCACTTGCTCCAAACGGTTGGGAGCAGCTGGAACTTTTGTGTGATATCACATAATTGTTTTTTTTAAGCTTAGGCCTCCCAACGTCCCAATACTCCTTTGTCCAGCAGGTTTATTAACCGCCCTACCAATACAAACGTACGTGATATGGCCGCTATATTATCGCCCGAATGCAACAAGCCGTATCCCGTACGTTCAGGTACAAAAAAACTATACCCGAAACCCACAAAACATTTGTATGCGTCAAGTTTGTTCCTGCGTCATCTCATTTAGCATTTCGGGGTCGGTCGAAGCTAACGGATGCGTTCGGGTATTTTCGTCTCTCCCATACAAGTTACGTCACCAGTCAGTGGTATTGTTACTGCGAAATTTAAAGGACGGGCGGTTAAAAAATGGCTTCCTGCGCGGTCGACTATCAGCTATTTTTGCTACATGTCCGGACAAGAGAATGCAGAATTTTATATTTTGGAATTGAACTTTCGACATTGGTTTCCTTCAGCTCTCATACATCCTCTGTATTCATTCCCCGATCGAGAACACAATTTCTTTATATTTCTCAATTCATCATTGCTCTACATGAGCAAAGACATGGATTTTTTTCTGTGAGTTGTGCCAGGAGACCATCGGCATTAGCATTGTTATTTCCATGTTCTTAGAAATATGGAAGCGACTCAGGCAAAATATCAACATTATAGAAACGACATTTTTTCTAAAGAACACCCTGTAGAATCAAGAATCAGAAAATATATCATTAGATCGAAATAACTGATCATTGGAGCAATCAAATGAAACGCTCTTTCAAAGACAATTTTTTCTTCTGGCCATTTCTCTTGTCCGAAAAACACTTCACGGTTAGTAGCTTGATTACAATTAAGTTTTTAACACAGACAATCACTTTAAGCCATAGTTTTAAATCAAATTGTGTATAAAGTATGAATTTGGTCATAGATATGTATTAGTTTTAAGTCTTTATCATTTTTAAGTTGTAGGTCGCTAGCCATAAGTCACAGATGTAAGTCACTTGTTGAACGGTGCATTATCAATACCTGACATCCTGGCTGAAATAGGATTTTATGTCCCTTATTAAATGTATATTTTTGTGTTTAATTCGTAGAACACCACAAAAATCCCTTTTAAACTTTAATGTAAATCAATTTTAATAATGTTATTATTAAATTCTAATATAACATTCATTAATAAAGTAAGGAAAAGCTTCTCAGTGTTTTCACATTATCAAAAAAATACAACACATTTAAATAAATCAATTAATAAAATATTATCAGTTAAATACGAGGAAACACATTATAAATGTGAAAATCTCAGAGAATTCAGAATTTTAATTGTTTTCTAACTAAATCGGTTATACCGATAATAAATCATTTTTTTTTTTTAAACCCGTCCAAATAGGAAAGGGGTGGGAGTAAATAAAATCATATAAATAATTCGTCACTATGTGGATTTACCAAAGTTTGAAAATGGCATTAAACGCCGAAATAGCTGTCACAATAATAAACATAAAAAATACTTGCAGAATTTAATAATAACATTATTAAATTTGATGTATTGTACATTATTTTATTTTTTTAATTTTACGTCCCTGATAATTTCACGCACAGGCTTCTGTTTCTTAGACAGAACTAACTTACCAATCATGATGCCTGTGAGAAGATTTACTAGGTTAATTAACTGCTCGCAGGAATTGTGGATAGTTTCCATAACTATTTTAGCTTTACCTATATGTAATATAATTATGCTAACAATATTTTTTGTAATTTTTTCATCGCGTTTGCATTGGACTGGTGTTTATAAATGTTTTTCAAAATAAATAAATACCTCTCGGTAGTTAGTCGTTAGCTGAAAGTCGTAGTTATAAACTTATAGTTATACACGAGTATATATTACTTGTAACCCGTTAGTAATAAATTTGAGATGTAAGGAATTAGTTATAATTTCTTCAAAAGATATAAAATAACTTCGTGGAGTCATTTTTATTAAATTAATAACAATTAATTTGTTTAAAACCGCTGATTAAGTTGTATGTACAGCGTCTTTGTCCATAAGAGGTTTTACATACTGGAATATTAAATGACTTTACATGTGATTGTCGTAGGGCTCTAGTGCTTGTTCTTTCTCCAAATATATGGATATTTTTTAATTGATTCAGCAGGATGCTTTTTGAATATGTTTTTCTCAAATCGTGAACATTTAGTTGCTTAAAAATATCAGTACTCGTCCTTAATGGAACTTTAAGAATAACCTTCACGATTAGTTTCTTGATCTTTGCTAAAGGTTCCAGGCAAGTATTTGTGGCACTACCCCAACTGATATACCATATTCGAGAGATGATTGTACAAGAGCAGAGTAAACTTGCCTCAGTTGTTTTCTCTTCAGTATATGAGTATCTAACATTTTTAAAGAAATAGACAAGTTTAGTTAGTTTAGTCGTTAAGTTTGTAACATGTGTATTACATTTAAGCAGATTGTCAACGTGTATACCAAGATATTTTATATTTTCAAGTCAATTTATCGAAGGGCAAGTACATGAGTTTAACGACGAATTTATGATAATTTAATTTTTTGCATAAACTCGCTCGAATTGCTAAAAATAAATATTAGCTTGTGATGCATTAGCGATGAACCATCGCCGATAAACACACTCCCTTTGCTGTGTTGTAGGTAAGTACATAAAAAAATATTTTATAATTTTCGTCTGTGTGTCCTCGATTTTCTCGAAAATTTTTGTCCGGTTTCGCTGAAAATAGCACAGTTTGTTCTTATTAGCACCGGATAGGTTTAGAGAGCAAATTGAATGAATGAAATCCAATATATAAAACTGTCGCTATAAAGTTTTAAATTTAGTGTGAAAAATATTGAACCCGCCATGTTGAATTGAGGTTAGCCAAAAATAACATATTCCAAAGAAGAAGTTTTGTTTGTGTATAATATTTTAAAAATGGAAAACACAAGTAGGTACCTACTTAAAAACTTTATTATTTAAATATGATTTGAAAAAATAAATGTTTGGAATGAAATAAAATTTTCAAATGAATCTTTCTTTGTTTGAAGATATTAATAGTTGACATAGCACATTACTTTCGCTGTCAAATCAATTTTGGCAGCCAAACGACAAGTAATAATTCACAACTTCATAACTTTACTCCGAAAGAAAAAAAAATATTAGCAAGGTCATGTATTCAGTTAGTTGTTTGAAAAATCAATTTTTTTTTCTTTTGAGACCTACAGAATATTAAACAGCAGTAATGTTAATTGTTCTATGACCAAAGGTAGGCTGTTTTATAGTTTTAAAAAGAATATTTGAAAATGCATATTTCATTATTCTCCTCCGTTGACTGCTGTGGTCAACTGAATAAATGAGGGTACAAATTCCTCATCAGTCATGGAAAATATATTTTGATCAATTATTTTTGGTATTTTTCTATTGTCGATGATTGTTTTTCTTATGATGGATACAGCCATACAGACACTTAAAGGTCATCCCAAATTAAGCCTCCTGGCTTCAAAATAATATAAAAAATTGCCTGTAATCACTCTTTGAGTGGGTTCTTTTACAGATAAAAAACTAGGTTTGCTAAAAAAAGCCTGCTGAATTCGCGCAAAAGCTTTAGTAAACGTTGAAAATATATATTGTTAACCTCGAAGAAGCGTGTTCAAATATGTAACACAATATTTAAGATTTTACGCAAATATTTTCAGTAGTTACTTCATTACCTTGTACGTAATGTACATAGGTAAAAAACTTTAATAATAGTAATAATAATAATAGTTCTTTATTCCAGAAGGTATGCAGGGGTAGTACAGTGCAGTACGTTCCATAAGTGTTAATAATATAGACAAAAACAAAAAACAATATGTACAAAAAATAAGAGGAAGACAAACATTGAACAAGCTTACTTCGAAAGATCAGTTGGGCTTGTTTTATAGACCACTTTCTATTTAAATAACAGAAACACAGACACAGAATTTCCAACTGCCGTATCACCTCCAACCATTGCAATCCCTTCCTGAATATACTCGTCAAATGCTGAACCGTTATTAATTAATTAATTGTTTCTGTGTTTAATTCGCAGAACTCCATTATTTTTTTTTTTAAATTTAGTGTAAATCAAATATAATAATTTTATTAATAAGTTTTGCAAGTATTCCCTCAGGCCATTGTAGCATAAGTGTTAAATATGTTATTTTAATTTATTTTTATTTTTTGTTTTTATATTATATTTCTACAATGTGTAATTTTCTATTCTTAAAATGTATTCTTTTTATATGGCAGACAGAGTATTGCACTCACCGCTTTGTTCTGCTGAAATAAAACATTATTATTATTATTATTATTATTATTTTAGTTTTTTATTATTATGATAGGTATTTCGGCGTTTATATTTGGTTAGTTATAATAGTTATACAGGTACAAAACACATCACAGTAGGTACATTAATAAAATAATGAACAAATACAGGAATAACATAGTGTAAGTACCATTCCAAGTAATTAGCTACAGAGGCGAATATTCAAAACATACCGCACATTCACTGACACTTATGCTCTAGACACACATATTAATAATTGTCGAGGATGTATTCAATAATCGTCTGTTTGTATTTGTATTCCGAGCACATAACATAACTACTATGTCTGAAAATGTCTTCTGCGTGAAGTCTAGGTAAAATAGAATTTTTTAGTCACTCAGTCCTGAAATTATTGGTACATTTGAATTTATATCGAATTTTAGATTGAGTAGTTCTAGTAGTAATGTTGATATGTAACAGCGCTATATATGACCTTGAAGGTCCAGTGTGCAAGCGCAGCGCATTTTTAAATTATTTTGAAAATCTTTTTTTTTTTAAATAAATATATTTTTTTAAATTATGAATCATTCATCATTACGATATGTGATTTTGTTATATATTAATAAAGTGGTGATTACAAAGTAATTTTTAATTATATGTGAAAAGCTTTTCGTTTATTTTACTCGTTTTTATCAAATTCCAAAACAAATACTTGTAATGCCTATTCGTTATCCAAGGGTTAATGATGTTTCCAGTTGGCTCGAAGCTCGTATACTAACAACCTTACTTAGCACGCTCCTAACTAGCCGATGAAACCTACTTGAGGCGAATTGTTTTCAGATCCAGTGAGCTCATTGCACGGGTTAATTATGCATAGTCAATCACTCATTTGAAAATGTCGATCATATTATCTTTTAAAGCATTTTTTTCATCTTAAAACCGAGAGAATGGGATGGAGTTATGATCATTAACAGAAAGACTGTAGTCAGATGGGAGTTAATTGAATCCGTGACTCAACTATCAGGATCAAACGTCTTTTCGCTCGCCTTTTGGTCGTTAGCTAACAATGTTCCAATAAAGTGGAGTATTCAATGAACTTCCTAATTCCAGCACGGGAAAAAGACACGCGTTTTCTTTCGACATTTTGTCAAACGATATTTTATAAATAAATCTATTATATTAAAAGAAAATATTACTGAGATATTATTTTACTTTTATCACACGTGTGCTGAATATCGGCAGCGTTTCGTGACTATTGTAAACTCTATACATTGAAAACAAAGGAACAGACGACGTAAAGATATTTTTAGGATAAAAAGAAATGGTTCATTTAAGAATTTGTGAGAATTTTTTTTTTATCTTGTTTTCATGAACATTAAATAAGCAAGACAATTTCCCGAAAAACTGGGAATATAAGACGTCATGACAATAAGACAAGTATATGCCAAATCTGTATTATAACACCTCTTCCAACACAAAGCACATAATCCAATGCAACCTCAAACCGCAATAAAAACCACATCCTCAACAAATAAAACCCTGAATATCCCGATAACACACACCTCACATGGGCAAAAACTCTTTAAGTATTGTGCAATCAACCTTTATAATTGCACGCCCACCACTCTGAAACAACCACTAACAGTAAATATAATATCTACAATTAATCTGAAAACATGTCGATACACTTTAATGTTATCAAACTTAATCGAAAGTATCTATAAATATCTGTTTATTATTATAATGGATTTGCCTAGTGTAACCAAAACATAAACAAAAAATGTATTTCGCTTCAAATTCTACCTAATTTATTAGCAAATCTAAAACATTAAAATAAAACCAATCAATCCCCATCAATACTTGTACCACATCTAACACATCCACGTGAACACCTCAGCACAGGTTCTCCAAGTGAGGTGGTCACGACACATATAACTCTCCATTCACAGTATCACCTCTTCAAACCTACCTTACACTTCACATTATAAAACACCATACAAAGCACCTTTATTATACTTAATAAAAAAACGTATTATGTAAAATGGTTCTGTATAATATATAGATGTAAATAAATAAAATAAAAATATATATTAATTCACAAAAAATGAAAAAGAAATTTCCTGAAAACAGGGAAAAAAGATTTATCATTTATATATTTAAAGAAAAGATTATTTAACGTGTCTTAGTTTGGGAAAAAAATATTTTTTTAAAAGCAGAAAAAAATTCTATCCCTATCCGATCTCAGTATGCCGCTATCTATTCACGTGCTGCGCGCGCATCCGAGTTTTCTTTTAGCAGCAGGAAGCCGCTTCTAATAGTTTTCTTCTGCCAAAGAACTAACGGTTTGGCCTTAAGCCAATGAAGGCGAATTATTATTTTATTTTTTTGATTTATTTACAGGTTAGTAAATAGTTTTTTTCAATATAATTAATGATTTTAAACAAATACACATTCCTTTTATGTGTAGCTTTTCAAAAAATAATTGTTAACTATGAACTCTAATAATATTAATAATGATAATAATTGTTTATTCCGGTATGTGGGGAGGTTTGTGCAGTCCCACAAATTCTATACAAAATATCATCAAATGTTAAAAAAAATAAAATAATAATATGATGGTAGTTGAATGATACATCACACATAAAACAAAAATTAAAAATAAATAATTAAATACATGAAAATAAACCCTTTAATGTATGCGTTGATGCTGGAGACTGGACTGAGGCGCGCATCCATGATGAGGATATTCCTGGAGCTGTTTATTCTTTCCCTCATTACAGCCACCCTGGAAGGGCTGCAAAACCGGAAACTCGCCCCTCCGTGAACATACTAGAAGCTCTGCAGTATCTGAGGAGGCCAAACATTATGCTGAAGGCGTTATTATACTTTACACAAAGTCTTTCCAAAATCCGCTTGTTTGTACCCACCTACTTTGTAGAAAATTTCGTTTTTTTAACGTTACTGTTCAAAAAAGCTTTTAGTTTTTAAAAGCATTCAATTACGGACAAATTTTTATATTAAATTTTCAACGTTTTCAAGGATTTTATTTTAACCGTAACGTTCGCCTGTTTATCGGCAATTGCTTTTATAATTATTTGAACATCTCTAGAAAATCCACAGCACTCGGGAGCTGCTTCTTTGAAATTGAGAGGTCTTATAATGGTCTTAAAAGCCGAAAGCACTTCCAACTTGTACCGAAATGGACAACAAATAATTGAGAGTGACTTGTGCTGAATAAATTAATCTGCAATTAGTCGGTTCTTAGTTCCTCCGTGTTTTGTCAACAGGACTTATTATGATAATAAAACAAGGGGCTATTACTTGTTCCATTCAAAAGCATTTCAATGGCAGATCTGAGACGGGATACTTTAGTACCCGGAGCATCTATTCGTCCCGCAATAAAGTGACAAATTACTTCTATACATTTTAACCCTTGAGTGCGATGAAGCGCTCAGGCGCTGCGTTCTCAGTATGCGTTTGTTGATCCTCACAAGAGCGCGCGTTCCGTTTGAGAGCGGTGTATTGCAGTTGGGGTATATCTTATATACTATATATATTGTTTGTCCTGTTATAATAAATTAAAACGATATATTTTACCATGTCGGATCTTAGTTCTATCGCAATGTATCAAAGGACGGCGACATTACGGATGATGAGCTCTTCGATTTGGTAAAAGGATACAGTAATGACGGAGGTGCGATTATTGGCCATCGCAATAATAGAATGCGAATAGAAAGCGAATTTTCCTCATATGCGCCCGCTGTAAGACGGGACTACACGACCTTTGCACGGGAAAACACAATTGTGAAGCAACAATTTTTTTTTTGCTGTGTATATTTAATAGTTTTAGTTTTTTATTAGATGCACGGGATACAATTCTTTTTACGTTTAATATCAAAAAGAATCATTAAGTTTGGTTGATATTTGTCCAAGTTATTGCATATTTATTAAATATCGTATTTATTTACTAATAACACAAATTATCAATAGCTGTTTAAGCACCTGCTTAGAAAATCTGTACAGCACTAAAACGGTGAATTAACGAGTAAAATTATGGTAAAATTATTTTTTAGCCTCAACATTAAAGTTGTCAAAAACAAACCACTGATCCAAAATGGCTGATAATGCTAACATAACCTAACCTAACCTAACCTAACTCTACTCGATGAAAAAAATCCTACTAATTCAAGCTTATACTGTAACATTGACGTGCCAAATATGGCAACAACAAAGTATTTGTTCCCCAGATGTTGAATCCGTCGCATGAGGGAATAATATTCCGACGCTGAAGTTAAATTGTCACATAAATTATTGTTGTCGCTGTGTGAGAATCGAACCCACAATCTCCTGATAATCACTGTTGACTTATATGGTAGACATGATACTCATAAATAGCGATTACCCGGTCACACGTGGAAATCTCAAAGTGTAGAAGATCACAGGACGCCTATAGGAAACGAACACCTCTGAGTTGATAAATTAGTATTGATTTGCAAAAATGGGAATTATATTCTAATTAAAGATATACTTTCAGAATATCCGTTAAAATATTGATTTATCTCCGAAATAGGAACGACCACCAAGGCGACCATCGTCTTTGATGCTAAAACTAATCATAATATCACCAAAATGTTTACAATCGAGTTCTTGATGGAAAATAATACAACGGGGCTATGTTTGAAACTTTCTTGTACGAAATATACTTCTCAACAATGTATATTTTATTTCTTACTAGATCGGGATTTTTTTAAAAATAAAATTATGAAGTTGTGAATTCTTGCTTGTCGTTTGGGGCCATAATTGATTTGACGGCGAAAGTAATTCCTTTTGACGATTATTACCATCTCTAAACATAAAAAAAAGAAATATTCATTTGATGATTTTATTTCATTTCAAACATTTATTTTTTTTAAATACATATAAATAATAAAGTTCTTAAGTCGGTTCTTACTTGTGTTTTCCACTTTGAAAATATTCTACCAAAAAAAAACTTCTTCTTTTGAATATGTAATCTGAGGCTAACCAGAGTGGTATATCTATGGGCTAACCTCAATACAACATGGCGGGTTCAATGTTTTTTCATACTAATTTTAAAACGTTATAGCTACAGTTTTACATATAGGATTTCATTCAAACTACTCTCTAAACCTTCCCGGTACTAATAAGAACAAACTGTGCTCTTTTCAATTAATCCGGTTTAGTAATTTTCGAGAAAATTGAAGACACAAAGACAAACATTCATTTTTATATATAGAGATATTGCACTTTACCCTTAAGTTATCACACCCTGTGTCCGATGCCCCCATCCTATTGCGGTCCTGTTAAATAGAAGGCACTTCCCCATCGCTAGGCGCTCGAATTCCAAGAATGATGGTGTTATCCAAGCCCTTTAGAAAGGTCTCTCGAGTGTATGATTGATAAAGGCTATATTTATATTTCAATGGCATTATGATCCTAGTCTAACGACAGTTCGCAGGGGGGCCCGTGATATCTGATACGAGGCATTATTCAGACGCGATGTGTCGGGGGAGATTACGTTCGAGAATAACGGGCAAAGAAGCAACAGGATACTGTGAACATCTCATTTCCACTCTAGCTGGAAGCCCGTCAATAATAGCAGGGGAAAGAAATTGAAGATTTGATTCACAAATCTTAAAAATTTAAAATAGACGTGACCTCTAGAAAACCGTGGGATATACGAAGGGTGGTGTAGCGGCTGTCGATGTAGCCTGAATCCTTCCGACTGCGAACGAACCGAACGCACCGCCGCGGCCCGGAGCATTTCTTACCGACGGTGCGTCCCGACTTGAGATGCTCTTTGAGTTTTTTTAGCATTAAAAAAGCTAATTTACACTTTATGAACTATGGTAAAACCGATGAAAGGTTACACCATTGCTTTTTCTATTTTTTCCAGAACGACATGTTCAGTCATGTAGGCATTTTGCATTAATCTTTGAGATCCATACCTGGTGAGCGCTTGTAAGCGACTGAAAATCGTGATATCTCAATGTAGCCATTTGGCCTCGTTTGTGTTGCCCATATTTCGAAGCAAAAGATACCTAAAATAGATGTTCTTCTTCTTGGATTATTAATATCAATATAATAGCCATTGTAGCTGTCAAGTCTCAGCCCGAAATTTTTGTTTTTGTGTTGAACACGGAGGTGTTCGCGTAAGGTGCGTACGCTTCCGCTGACGTTCACACGATTCCTGACAAATGTAGTAACTAGGAGCGAGCCATGGGATGTACGCTTCCAGCTATGTTCATATAACCACTGGTGAAATCTGCCGTGTGGCGAAAAAACACACTTTCGGTTGGGCCACCCAGCAGTTAGCCCACCCGCTCGTGTGGAAGCCACTTAAGTATGATGGTCTGTGACACTCTGGCGACACAGTATATTATTATTATGTTTTTCGTTTGATTTTTAGAGCTTTGTTTTCGTCTTTAAGTCAGTAGCGGAGTGTAGTTAACGCAAAATAACAATATTTTGAAATTAGGTACTTATCTGAGGCGATTCATAAAAATGGCGCCGTTGAAATTGGCAAAATATTTTTATTAAGTTCGAACACTCAAAAATGACGATAAACACCACTTCGCAAGTTACAAACTTAATAACGTTTCTGTAAATTCTATTCGAGTCGTTAGGATAATACACAAGGTTGAAAATGAAGAAAAAAAATCCGTAAAATGTCTGAAAACAGGTGCTGCAGTTTAAAAACCAGTGAAAACAATTTTGAACGTTTTACCTAAAATTCCAGTACGTATTTTATATAGAATTAAAAATTTTACAGGTTGAGGATTATTGTTTTTTAAAACATTATACATTTCCCTAATTATGTGTATAGAATTTATATTTAAATCGTTCGTAGTATTTCTTGAATATTTTTTTAGCACAGTCAGCACCCAAAAATTTCTTGAAAATTTTTGGGTGCTGACTGGGTGGGTTTATATTGAAAAACATTTTCATTTTCGATCAAATAACAATCTACGGATTCTGTTGGCCGGACGACTATTTTCATTTGATATTTGCAAAAGGCCTAATACCCACCAATATAAATATAATATGAGTGTTGCGAGTATATTTTCTGGCCTTATTTAACTTTTTTTTCTTTTTTTTGATCCTCCATGGCTTATTTAGTTGCGGTTTTCTCCTCCTTGTTATTCAATGCCCTTAGTATCCATTGAAAAACCATCTATATAAGGTCATGTAATATTCTCTTGCTCTGTTGTTATTTGTACCTACTTTATATTTGATTATTTAAACCGTTATCTTCTAAATTGTTATAGTATATATCATAGCTAAAATGGTCATCTAAGTGAGTCTGCTACTTATATTATTAATTGTTCTGTGTTTAATTCGTAGAACTCCATTTAATTTGTTTATTTTTTTATTTAACGTAAATCAAATTTAATAATGTTATTATGTTTTGCAAGTATTTTTAGTTTTTATTATTGTGAAAGCTGTTTCGGTGCTTGGGGTCATTTTTAAACTGCGGTTAATCCACACTGTGACAACATTTTTTTATGATTTTATTCACTCCCACCCCATTCTAATTTCGGGTCTTAGATTAAATTCACTTGAACAATTAGAAATTAATAAACGAACGAATTATCCGAATATAACATTAATTAACAAAGTAAAGAATATTACATACTCACCGCTTCTCAGTATGTTACATTATCAAAACAATGTAACACTTTTAAATAAATCAATAAGGAAACATTATCAGGCAAATACGAGGAAACCCATTATAAATGTGAAAACCTCACCGAATTCAGATTTTAATTGTTTTCTAACTAAATCGGTTCTCTGTCTGCTACTCGTGAATATTTTAAATTGTGGTTTTAATTTGCGTGGATGTAATATTTATTACTTGGAGCAGGTCGATGAGTTTGTGTATTTGGGAAGTATGTTTACGAGAGATGGAAAGACTAATAGGGATATTGAAAGAAGGGTGAATGCAGGAAACTCCATTAACGGAAGACTGAACGCAGTTGGCGCAGACAAAAAGTTTTCCAAGGAAGCGAAGCTAGCAGTCCACAATGGAGTGCTAATACCAACCTTGATGTATGGCAGTGAGGCATGGAACTGGCAGAGGAAAGGATGAAAGTAGACTGAATGCTGTAGAAATGAGATCTCTGAGACGAATGTGTGGTAAAACCATGTATGATCGTGTGAAAATGTTGAGATTCGTAAAGAATGCAAGGCTGATGTAAGCGTAGTGAGCAAGATTAAGAAAGGGACGCTTAGATGGTTTGAACGATGAGAGGAGTGTAAGGAGAATATATGCCGCGAATGTGAATGGAAGAAGAGGCCGGGGACGCCCGAGGAAGACATGGCACGATCAAGTGAATCAAATACTCGAGTCGGGCCATGCCAGAAGTCGGAATAACAGAAGAGAATGTATGAGGCGTTGTATGAATGTGAATGAAGCAAGAAGTGTATGCCAAGATAGAGTTGTTTGGCGGTCCGTCCTCTCTGCCTACCCCTGCGGGGAAACGGCGTGATGGTTAGTTAGTTAGTTAGTTTAGTTTTAATCTAGTTTATATAGTATATATATACTATAATAACGGATGCACTACGTAGTATATCTGTTATTTATCAATTATATTAAGTTAGGTTACTAAGTATAAATTGCACTTGAGATGAACCTTCACAAAGCTGCGCCATAGAAATTAACTTTTATTAACATTATAATAAATTGACGGCCTCCATGGTCGAGGGGTAAGGCTCTCGACTACGAATCTGAAGGTCGCGGGTTCAAATCCCGGCGTGCGCAAGTAAATTTTATTTAATTAATTTGTGCCGTTTCACAATTAATTAATTAAAAATAATTTGTAGTATATTTGCGCACGTTCCAGAGTAGAATATACTCTCAGTATCGCCCTGGTGAAAGACCACCATTCAGAATTGAAACGTTGCTTGAAATGGCTTTTAGCCCTGTTTGGTGACCAGATCTGAATAGCCAGGTATTTCCCCACCTCCCTCTTCCCCTTCTCCTTCCCCTTCCCAATACCTTTAGCCTCACAACATTTCCCAATTGGGGATGCCATAGTCTCACTGGCTTCAGACGGTTGGGAGCAGTTGAGACTCTTGTGCGGTATACATGTAAAAAAATATATATATATACATTTCACGTTATATCGTTCAGATAAATAAACGTTATGCCTTTTTCTACTTGAAGATTATCATAAATGAACTTCAATTGAAGTCAATTTAGTTTAAAACTCATCGATATTTTAACTTCCGTTAGATTTTTCTTTACATCTGCTTAATATAAAAACCTGATAATTCGTTCGACGTATCGTTAGATGGCCTCTTCTTTATAGTTTATAAATAAATGAACGTTTTTAATAACATTTCGAAGATTCACATCATCATATTCCTAAATGAAATAAATAAACTGGCGAAAATCTATCGATCTCGTGAAACTCGTGTTTTAATAATTCTTGTTTATGAATTCCGGTAAGTTTATTTTTCCGTCCAGCCTGATTCACTCCAAGTCAAGAATTTACTATCAATAGAGATGATAGGCAGTATCCATCTGATACTGTTTGTGCTTTACCAATCAAATAATTAAATAAAATAACCTTTGCAGATTAAACCCTAGCAAAGCAATATTTGTACAGCGCCCTTGAGGTGATTTTTCATAAAATCGGCGTTGTACAATTTTATTTTATTTTTTTAATTTTTATTGTGTAATATTAATTACATACGATGTTAACTTGTGCCCGTTAAGCCACTGCAAGTAGCTGGTCAGCAAAAGTTTAGTTCAACAATATTATATAATACAACAATAAATAACAATCATCATACAAATGTAGCGCAATAATACAACAATGTAGGTGAATGCATGTTGTGATCAATGTACACAAGTTGAAAAAAATATATTTAATATGAAAAACAGCATAACAGTTTTGTTATAGAGATACTAAACTCCAATTACATAATATACATTTAAATAATATGATCAAAATATCAGCAAGTATTAAGCAAAATGAGAAATAAAAATACAACAGTACAGTTTTGTTACAGTGAGGATAGACTTAATATAATAGTACCACTTAAATAATTTTAAAGATACCCGCAGCTATCAAGGAGATATACAATCGAGGAGCCCGTCATATTTGTTCAATTGACAATGTAAGTAAGAGCAAAATAGTGTAAATACAGCAGATATTGCATATACAGGAGCTATACAATCAAGGAGACCGTCATATTTGTTACCATCAATACACAAGGTTACTTTCCAAAAGCCATAGAGCAAGTGTTTTTAAATTTGTATGGCAACTTGTTAAATATAAATGGTATAATGTATTCAAGGGTTTTTGGACCATATTTATTTTGAAATATTGGCACTAAAACTAACTAACTAACTTACCATCACGCCATTTCGCTGCAGGGGTAGGCAGAGAGGACGGACCGCCAAATAACTCGATCTTGGCATACACTTCTTGGGTCATTCACATTCATACAACGCCTCATACATTCTCTTCTGTTATTCCGACTTCTGACATGGTACGACTCGAGTAATTGATTCACTCGATCGTGCCATGAGTTCCTCGGGCGTTCCCGGCTTCTCCTTCCATTCACATTCGCGTCATATATTCTCCTTACACTCATCTCTTCGTTCATTCGCTCTACATGCCCAAACCACCTAAACGTCCCTTTCTTAATCTTGCTCACTACGCTTACATCAGCCTTGTATTCTTTACGAATCTCAACATTTTTCACACGATCATACATGGTTTTACCACACATTCGACTCAGAGATCTCATTTCTACAGCATTCAGTCTCCTTTCATCCTTCCTCTGGCAGTTCCATGCCTCACTGCCATACATCAGGGTTGGTATCAGCGGGAATTGGCACTATCATTCCTATATTTTGTGTGAATCGTGTATGGTGTACATGATCCACCACTGCCTTATACGGACTGTCAGATATATGGTATATTACAGTAGAATTACTTGCCACAAAATAGCACGAACAGGTAATACATTAATTGATCTGTACATGATATCAGTGTCTCGCCTTTGCTTAAAAACTATTTTACTTACTAGCAACTTTACCATGGGGTTTTGAATCAGCTGAAAATGTTGTCTCACACGTAATATACATGGGTCTTCATACCCAGAATTTCAATGTAGTTTATTTTCTTTGCACATTAACCATGCAAGTAATATTTTCACAGCGCCCTTGGGGTAATTTTTCATAAAACCGGCGCTATACAAATCAGCCAATTATTATAATTATATTTGTACAATTGTTTTTGACTTCTACACCAATCTAAAGAGACATTTTTCTTCGTTGGTTTTGAAATACTAAAATCTATACGTTTATGCTATGTTATACCATTTGATATCTATTGTTGCAACAATATACTGTATTTAAAATATTAAATAAATAAAACCTTTTATATAAAAAGAAGTCATATTAAACAACATTTTAATAGTCTTCCCAAAAAGTAAAAAAAAAGAAAATTAAATATCCAATTTTTTTTTTTGAAATTATAAGTCTTATTTACATTCATTAATACTACATAATTTCTAGTAATTAATATTCATTATTTATATACTCTGTTTATTATGTTGAACTACGTATTCTTATTTTTATTAACATGTTTAACTTCTACAACAAAGTTAAGAGCCAGTTATCTTTATTCTCTTCTCTTAGTTGGGAATTGAATTGCTTTTAAAGTACGTAGGGGCATATTTTAATGTTTTTTTTAAATATTTTTTTTAATATTTTATATTTATAAAAAAAAACCAAAAATCGAATGTTTCAAGAATGAACGGTTTCATCGGGATTTAATATGTACTGTAAACTATTTGATTTATTAAAACGGTCATTTGTTTTTTTAAATGTACATAATTTAAAATGATCTAAAAAAGTGAATTTGGATTTTTTGAAGAAGTGTTCTTTATGTTTGGTATCCGAGATCGTTTGCGCTGGGCTCAAAGGTTTTTACCTCTGGAAAAATTCAAGTGAAAATAAACTGATATTATAATTTCTTCAAAAGATTGGTATTCACTTTGTGGCGTCATTATTAATAAATTATTAAAGATTACTTTGTAATCATCACTTTATTAATATATACTTATCGACATGTTTCGAAAGCGAAGCTTTCCTCATAAGGACATACAGAATACTAAAAAATAATATTCTCATGTACAGACAAATGAAAAACTGAGAATAGACGTATTATAAAAATAAACGAAAATTGATTAAATTAAAGATAGATCTCTGAGACGAATGTGTGGTAAAACCATGTATGATCGAGTGAAAAATGTTGAGATTCGTAAAGAATGCAAGGCTGATGTAAGCGTAGTGAGCAAGATTAAGAAAGGGACGCTTAAATGGTTTGGGCATGTAGAGCGAATGAATGAAGAAAGGAGTGTAAGGAGAATATATGACGCGAATGTGAATGGAAGAAGGAGCCGGGGACGCCCGAGGAAGACATGGCACGATCAAGTGAATCAAATACTCGAGTCGGGCCATGTCAGAAGTCGGAAGAACAGAAGAGAATGTATGAGGCGTTGTATGAATGTGAATGAAGCAAGAAGTGTATGCCAAGATCGAGTTGTTTGGCGGTCCTTCCTCTCTGCCTACCCCTGCGGGGAAACGGCGTGATGGTTAGTTAGTTAGTTGTCTTAATGACTTCATTATTTTTCCGTTAAACGGTTTTATTTACTATTTTCTTGTTAAAATATATATAATTTTTATCTCCCTCTTACACATAATACATTTCATTTGTTACCTCGCTCTAATATTTTATTCTACTTTCTTTTTTTACGTTATCCTCTCTCACTTTTTTCCCTCGTATACGATAACTCTGTATTATTTTCTTTGGTTATTATATTTGCCCCGACGAAGCTTGATCTAAGAGAAACCGATTGACGTAAAAGTGCAATAAATTAGTGGTTTATAATAAAGTGTTTGTTTAATTTAATACGATGTCAAACCGCAGAGTAATTAGTTCTTATATGATATAATAGGATGGTATTCATGCGCGGTATCTTCTTTAGTCGATACATTTTCACGGTAAAATATGATTCTGGAATGTAGAACATTGTGTGTCATTTGATTTCCACGCGACATTTTTACTGGAAAAGCAAATTAAATCGTTAAATTTCGATCCTGCTCGTATGTTAGTTGAATATTAGTGGTCCTTTTGATTAAACTAATAATGTCACGTGTTCTCTTCTCTCGTGTTTATTCCGTTATAACCTAATTTCCGCAACACATTACTCCAACCTCCGTCCAATCCCTAACCTCTCTGTATACCATCTGTTCCCTTACTAACTTCTCCGCCTAACTTAATAATCCATTTGTCAAAGCCACTTCTTTGCTTTGGTTTATAAGAGATTAAAAATGGCAGCCTTAAAATAACGAGGAAAATACTAAGAAAGTAGCTTTCCCAATTTCGTTGCTTTCTGTTTGAATTTGAGTAAGAAAGGAGTCTTGAGGTTGAAATAACATTCCCCGCTAATGGATTCTTGATGTTCATTACCTATTGTAGGAGAGCACACATTATACGCAGGGCCGCTTTATCCAATGATTATCCAATATCTATAGACCTTGTGCAGCCTCAGAACTTTGTAGAGGCTACTACGATCTAAGAACCTTTTAAGCAATCCGAACTTTTTATGAGGTTTGATCTATTTTACGCGATCCAAATATTGAATGACAAAGATTTATTTCCATTTTCGAATGTCAAAATCTAACTTATTTTACTTATTATAAGCTACGTTTTGTCTTTTTTTTTCACGGAGGAGAAACGTCAAATGTCAAATGTGCGAAATGAACAATGTGCTTTCGCGACATTATCAAAAGTCAAGCTAACACTTATTATTATTACTATTCTGCATTTTGTTAATCTGATGGCGAGACGTGAATCGAATACTTGAGTCGGGCGATGTCAGAAGTCGGAATAACAGAATAGAATGTATAAGACGATGTATGATTGTGAATGAAGCAAGAAGTGTATGCCAATATCGAATTGTTTGGCGGTCTGTCCTCTCTATCTATCCTTGCGGAGAATTTAACAAGGAATTTTCTATTTTTTGTTTGTTCATCATTGTTTGATACCTTTTGTTATGAATAATGTAATCATTGGCTCCAAATATTGTATTTTTTCTAGTATCCAGTAAGATACGAAAGGAGGTAATGGCCCAGAGGAGCTATTGTCATTTATCTTAAAGGCATTATTTCATTGCAAACCACTACTCGAGGATCCTGAAAAGGAGACAGAAAAAAATAGTGTTATCCTGCATTCATCGGTTCCCATACCACAATAATAGAAACACTAAAATCTTTCATATGTTTTTTTTTCTTCTGGCTGTTCTGCGAACGAAAAATAAATTATCCAGGACCTCTGAAGGTCTTAAAACGGCCCTGATTATCTCAGATATCCTTCAAACTGCTTCTTGCTCTGATAAATAATTTGTTCATCTCAAATATTTATTGAGAGACAACAGCTCTTACAATATTCCCCCTGCGCTTAATAGGCCCCGTAAGTATTCGCAGAAACATCTCTGATTGATTAATTTGTGGTTTTGATTTCTTTGATCAATATTTTGGAAACTCCACACACGAAATATTCACATTTTCGAGGGCGCTCTCCTTTGTGTTCAAATAATTTGTTAACATACGAGTTAATAAATTCGTCAGACTTATTCCTGTGGCATTGTTACGTACTCTTGTATTAATTCTTGCATAAAGAATTATTCCCGAAACATGCGAACATTATGTTGGGATGTGATATAATAGCTCTAAGGCGGATATAAATGTGTTTCCAACGAACTTTTGACATAAGCCTCCAAATGGAAATATGGAAATAAAATAGTTCATTTATCACGAACATTCGCAAAAAATAGTTCAAAGCGTTATTTTTAAGGCCATGGCCAGTCATGAATTCAAACTATAAAAAGTCTTTATCAAATTATCCTACTGCTAAAAAAATAATAAGCATTGAGAAGTGGCAGGCACAAAATTTTAAATCAGGTTAGGCAGTAGGAAATTTTGCACATAATTATTACGGTTAAGTGTACAAATTTATTTCATTTTATAAAACGTGGAATATCAAATATTTTAATTAATCGTTTTGTGTTTAATTCGTATAACTCCATTAATTTTTTTTTTAAATTTAATGTTAATCAAATTTAAGATAATGTTATTTTTAAGTTCTGCGAGCATTTTAAATTTTATTATTGCGACAGCTGTTTCGGCGTTCATGGTCATTTTTAAACTGTGGTTAATCCACATTGCGACGACTTACCCATATAATTTTATTTACTCCTATCTAATTCTTATTTGGACGATGTTTAAAATTATTTGTCACCGGTAAAACAATTTAGTTGGAAAATAATTTTAATTCTCTTTAAAATTATAATGTATTTCCCCATATTTAAATTACAATGTTTTCTTAATTGATTTATTTGAATGTGTTATATTGTGTTGGTAGTGTGAACATACTGAGAAGTGGTGAATAAATAATTTTCTTTACTTTATTAATTAATGTTATATTAGGATCATTAAGTCATTTATTAATTTCCAATTTTTTAAGTAAATTAAATCTAAGACCCTTTATTTCTATATGTAAGGGTTTAGACTCGTTGTTAAGCTGGACGTGATTATTCACTTAGAGATGTTCTGCGAATTTTGAAAAAGGGCTTTTATTCTTATAACATTTATTTTCTCACTACCAAAACAATATAACACACTGCAATAAATCAATTAAGAAAAAATTGTCAGTTAAATATGCGGAAAACACATTATAAATGTAAAAACCTCACAAAATAAAGAATTTTAATTATTTTCTAACTAAATCGGTTTTACCGGTAATAAATAATTATTTTAAACACCATCCAAATTACAATTGGGTGGGACAAAATAAAATAATAATTGTATATCGTCTCAATGTGGATTTACCACAATTTTGAAAATAGATTTAAAAGCCTAAACAGCTGTCACAACATTAAAAACTAAAATAATTTGCAGAACTTAACAATAACACTATGAAAATTAATTTACATTAATTTTCTAAAAAAAATATTTTAAAGCCATTAAAATCATAATGTGTTCTCTTTTAAAATTTGTATACCAATGTGGTTCCAATTCGGACTATGAAAGGAAAAAAGGCATTAAAAATTCTTAGAAAATGAGTTTTTTCTGAATGCCCTTTTCAGCTTCCAAGTAAAGATAAATGTACCTACGAAAGTTTGTAAAATACTGTATTGTCGAAATACACAATGTAATATGCTGGGGCATTAAACCCCTTGCCATGGAAAATTATTCGGCTTACAAATTGTGTGGACTTAAAAAAACATATTTTTATATCAAATATAAATGTCTGACTTTTGTATAAAATCCAACGAAAATCATTCAGTCATATTAATGTCTTCAACCGTTTCCAACTTTCCGAATTCTTGATGGGTTTAAAAATTTAGGAAGCGAGGTGATGGTGTCAGACTAAAACCTGCAAAATGTGTCTTAATCATGATAAATCGTGACGCAAACAAATGTGCAATAGTAAAAAATAAATCTATGACTGGATACATTACGCTGGAACATTTTTTTATTTTGGATTGGCAAAAATGGATTTTTTTGTGTGGCTGAAGGACGTGGGGTAGAAAAATAGGGAACGGAAGATTGGGAGATTTAGAAATATGGATTATACGATAAAACTTCTTTCTAATGTGGGTTCAACTCAAAATATGTAATTAATTATTACTTCACACTACACTTAGAAATGCACATCACACAAAAAAAACAATAAATTTTTGTTTATGTACATATTTTGTCTATTCTTAAATTAGTGTGCTCTATGTTTATCATTTGTCTATACTTGACATTATCATTTTTAGTATTTTATGTATTGCTGATGAGGAAAGCATCGATTTCCAAACATGTTGATTTGTATATATTAATAAAGTGGTGAATACAAAGTAATTTTTAATTCATTGATTAAGATAATACTTAAAGAAAACTCTTTCTAGAAGAATAGAAGAACTATTGAGTTTAAGTCCGCTTTCATAAAATACAAATCCGTGTTGACATGGACCCCAGCGTCCGGAATTTGAATTTGAAAAATATGATTCCCGCACCTGACTCATTTCTAGAGTCAGAGTAATTTATTACAAATGTCCTCTCGAGTTATTTGAATGTTATACCTACTTGAATTTGTCGTTAAATCTTCACGTATATACATTAAGGTTTTGAGCTGTGGTTTTATTACGTCGTTAAACAATTGAGAGTTTACTTTTTATGACGCAGTAAAACAAAAGTTTTAAATGATGTAGTCCATTTATTTAAGTGGCGAAGTGAATTTGCTTTGTCTAACGATTCAAATGGACATTGTCATTTGCAGGGATATCACTGGCTGTGGTATTGATATGACTTTATCGAATCGTTCGAAAGCATTCCAAAATATTAGTGAAGTATTGAAGACATTATCACCTGGGAAACTACATATTTCTTACTTGGGTCGTAAGCTTTTTACAGTACTATTCTTTACAGCGGCATAAAATGTAACGGATGTGAACGATATCTTTTCTCACGGTTGATATTCCAAGAATTTTATAACATGAATAAATTTTATTCATGAAAATTTGCAAAAACAAATTGGTTTCATAAATAATGCGAGTGCCCAGCGCCATCAAGCAAACGATTCAAATAAAATATTTCCACCGAGGTGAAAAGTAAACAACGATGAGTTTTTCGTTTATTCGGTGGAATTAAAGGTAAGCGGATTAACTCATTTGGTAGAGTATTTATTTCAACAGAAAAAGTTCCAGGGTGAAATTTTATTTTCCAATGTCATTTTCACAATAAAACAGTCATATTATATTAAGAGTTTATAAAATTTTGAAGTTACGAGTATGACAGTTATTATTTTTATTATTATTATGATATCAATAATAAGTGGGGTGGTCAAAATTTCTTACATTTCTCTCCTCTATTTTAAATAGAGATCTTATAGTTTTGTTTTTTTTTTATCTCAACAAAACATATAAACACAAAATCTACGATTTAAAAAGATAATTAGGTACTAGATTAAAACAGACAACTTTTTTTTTACTATGTAGTTATCATTACTTGCCACAAACAATATTTCTGTCGCGCTGGTACCATACTTACTGCTACACGTTTCCGATATTCTACTCCCACAGTGGTGAGTGACGCATGCCATCTCACTCTATATTGCCAAAGCTACATGAGCGGTCAAGTATTCGGCCGCTGGACCGCCAGCAGGTATAAAATGTTCTTACACGTGGTAAATCAGTACATCGCCAGCCGCCGGGCGAAGGCCATGTTCGTTAATGATGTAGATGTTATTTATATACTAAATTACGATAATTTTTACGTTTTATGTGTAAGCCGTAAGAAGAATTTGCAATAAAATTTATGAATAGATGTTAAAAATTACAACATAATGGTAAAATGCATGCGGTAACTGGGCCGCCCTTGTGGTAACGGAAATGTTATTTTACATCTTGATATGCCGAAGGTTAATTAAATTACAACGAGTCAATAACATTAATTTGTTGGTCAATGTATTTCTTTTTTAATCCTGACGATATTTTTATTCTCTAATTTGATTGACTATAAAACGATTTAAAACTGTACAATCTACGGTTGCACTGGACATTTCCAAGGCCTTTGACTGGGTTTGGCACTGAGAACCTGTCAACAAACTACCTTCTTACAGACTTACCGCATCCTCGTATACGCGGATTACCGAATCTTTGGGGGAGAGATCGATTCAGACGGTTGGTGACGGTTTCACCTCTTCTTTACATTTAATAAATGTTGGCGTCCCACAGGGATCAGTTTTGTCTCCGCTTTTGTTCTTGTTGCACATAAATGACCTTTTGACATGTTAATTGCTACGCCGATAACAGTTTAGTTCACAAAAGCTTTTTGTTTGACAAACCCCTAAAGGGCAAACAAACTTCAACAGCTCAGCGGGCCTTGAAGCAGAGAATGGATGGTTACCTCGAGAGGGTTTCCTCTTGGGGTAAGAATAACCTCGTTGAATTTAATGTTTCAAAGACCCAATTATGTCTGATTACGTCTAGAAGGGATCGAAATGATAATCTAGTCTCATTTAATCGGGGAAATCTTCCCATAAGCCTTCCATTGATACGCTTGGTATAACCCTAAGTAACCAGCTCAGGTATGGGGGCTCCATCGAAGCCAGAATAAAGTTAGCCTCTCAGATGCTGGGTGTACTTTACAGGGTCGGTAGATACTTTAATGGTGCGCAACTGCTGACCCTGTACAAATCGCAAGTGAGCACGACTGTAGAATTTGGTAGCTACCTCTGGTCGGGAGCCCCAAAATATCTGAAAAACCCTTGACTCTGTGGAGAAACGGGCGATTCGTTTGATAGATTCGCCTATCTTAACAATCGGATTGCAATCTTTGGAGCACAGACGTCAGGTGGGAATGCTCTCCTTATTCTACTGATATTTCAATGGAAGGTGCTCTTTTTTTATATGAATACCCCAAAAGAGTCCCAACTGCTCCCAACCATCTGGAGCCAGTGAGACTATGGCATCCCCAATTGGGGATGTTGTGTGACTGAAGGTATTGAGGAGGGGAAAGAGAAGAGGAAGAGGAAGGTGGGGAAATACCTGGCTATTCAGATCTGGTCACCAAACACGGCTAAAAGCCATTTCAAGCAACGTTTCAATTCTGAATGGTGGTCTTTCACCAGGGCGATACTGAGAGTATCTTCCGCTCTGAGGAACTAGCGTCATTGATTCCTTCGGTAATATTTATACACGGTTTACATTTGTCACATGAGAACGGACCGCTTCTAGTACTCGTTATTGTGTTTAACAGCTCGGTTTTGGAATGATTTCCCAGCCTCTATGTTCCCTCCCTCCTACAACATGAGTCTCTTAAAGACCCAGGTTCACTCCTATCTCTCCCCTAAAAGACTCTCCACACAGCATCCCCAAAGGTGACATAGGTCCATAGGGAAATTATGTTCGCCGGTAAGTAACCTCTTGTTTGAAGTAACTGTAAAAAACATCATTTTAATAATAACAGTTGTTTCTTCACCCCAGACTATATTTTAGTACTGAACTCGGCACAAATACATTCGGTACAAATCCACTTTTGCTCATACTATAAACACTAAAAGCATTGAAACAAAATATTCGTCCTCTGTGTTTTGGATATTTGGAGGAATTCTCTTTACTGTAACTTGATATTGTCACCGTGTTCTATTTAATTCTGAAGAACACTTATTTGTGAGAACTGGCAATTTAATTATAATAATATTTTATGTAAATCTTTGCAGACTCCATTGTTACTTTTTTGCTGTTGTGAGGGTTTTTTTGTTTATGGAAAAATATCCGCTAAGCTACTGCAAGTAGCTTGTCAGCAGGAGTTTACTAAAAAGAATTATGTATAAAACAAAAATAACTAAAAATAATCATGTAAGCGATAGCGTAGTAATATAATCACAGTTTAGAAGTCCCTCTGGTAATAATTGGTATAGTAACTTACCGTATTTTTTTGCAGTTTTCCAACAAACGGTTAAATCTGTTCTTTATTTAATATGTCTCTATTGTTATAAATAAAGCCAACAAGTTACTTTTAATAGTCAACTTTTAATAACAAATAGTACTATTGTAATGTAGTGGTCAGTGGATAGGCCGGTCAGTAGCTCAGTTGGAATCTACTGACCGGTCCACCCAAGCATCGTGACTTCAATTCCTCGACTGGAAAGTTCTTAATCACGAGACGAGAAAAATTGTCGCTTAGTATGATGGTGGTAGATTTTCAAATATTGTTTGGTTTTTCGTAATGTTTCGTTTGTTTTTCAATTAAAGAGAATAGAAAAAAATGTGAGATTTAAAAAAAAAAATATTTTTACATATTTCGTGTTTTTTTTTTTTAATAAGACTTCTGTGATAGGGCACTAATTTCAAGAAGCAATACCTTCATAATATTAAATTATATACTCGAGAAATACACACAGTTAGTCTTTAATGCAGTTAGAATTCCGAAGTTATAATGTCACTGAAAAATAGATTCTTTTTATAACAGGGGAGAGGCAAAACTTTTAGAAATAATAATTCCATTGGCATAGGTTGGTACACATAACACAATTTTATTGAATAAAAATTAGTAAAAACGATCAGGGAAGGTATATTTGAACTATTAATAATTATAAAAACAGAAAGCGGATAAAAATATCGGTTTTAAGGAGGAAATAACTCGCTGAAAATTTTCAGAAACTCTTTTATTTATAATATTTTTGCACAAATAAAATAGAGTGACTGAGCTTCTGAGAAAAAAAAAGAGAGAAAGGCGTCTTTCAGAGGCTTTACGTCAACGCCAAAAATAATAAACTGAAAGGCAAGAAAATACACACTTCTGAGTGGCGGACAGACAGCGACCACTGCCCGGACGGCCCGAGCCCCCGGCCCATGCCCATCTTGTCGGGGACTTAAGCCGGATCTGTTGGGTTGGCCGAAATTCTCAACTACGGCGAGTATCTAATAGTCAATTGATGGCGAAGATCGCGTTTTGAGTTTTTTTTTCGATTTTAAAAGCGTCAGTCTCTTAGGAAGATTTTAGTTTAGTATTGTTTCATCAAAAACGTTTTTATTTTTAATCCAGGATTTTAACCGCGGGGTTTATGTCACTTTTGTGCTGTTTACGGGAAGAATTCAGACCGCTAACATTACAAAATTATCTGATAATTGGTCGTTTTGGGTGTTACTACAGGTTTGCCTTATTCTTTTGATCTCTCTATCCAACAATCGCCGGGGAATCTCCTTTAATAACAACGCTGCTCCGACCGAAGAATAGAAAAACGTTCAAAACGACAATATAAGTAATACAATAGGATAATATATTATCATAATAAATAAAATAACTTTGTTTTAATTCCACTTATTATTTCTTCATCCAACCGGTTTCGGTTCAACCTGAACCTTCCTCAGGATAGAAATAAAAATATATTGAACATAATACAGAAATACATGGTATTTAAAAGAAAATTAGAAGAGAGAGACAGAACATCAACTTAGGTGGGGGAAAATAATGAGGAGCTTAAGAGGGAGGGAAGAAGGTGGGCGGAGATAATGGAAATATTTAAAATATGGGAGTGTTAGACAAATCTAGTTGTTTATTAAGTAGATTGGTTTTATTGATTTTTAATGACTTTTTTTATTTCAAGGGCTTCAAGGTTATTAAGGCGTAGAACTATCCCATTTCTATGTAATACATCTATCCCGGAAGACTTTCTTCCGGATAGATCCAGAGATACTCTAGCTATTACATAGTCTCACTGGCTCAAGTCCATTGGGAGCAGTTAGGACTCGTGTTGTATTCACATAAAAAAAATAATAAATAAACTAATAAGAAGAACTTTGTTTACACCACTATTTTAATATGTAAATATCCACATGTTTCAGAAGCAAAGCTTCTTTCATCTGAAAAAATAATATTAGTGTATTGTTTTTTGTGATGAGGGAAGCTTACTTTTGAAACATATAGATATATATACATATATTAAAAACAGTGGTGTCGACAAAGATCTTCTTTTTGTTTGAACAGTATTATTCACTATGTACTTTTGTTACTTAATTTTTTTACCGCGCTACCTTACTACAGATCTATAGTGAAGTGATGTCTGCATGCAACTTGAAAAAACTACGCAGATATCACACTAAAAATGACGCATTATACGTATAAATTGAAGTCTCAACATTTATACTGATCGAATCTTCGACTGAGCCATGTCGGTGGCATTAAAATTGCCCATTTTAGCCAAATTTAAAATGAACTTTTACTCAATTTCTTTGGTGAAAGCGGCTTTTAGTGATTTTTAATGGTTGTTTTCAGATGTTCACACTTACGTCAGAAAAATCCAGTTATAAAAACTCAGTAAATACACACAAATTATAAATAATCAGACAAAGGATACACAAAACATAAAATTACAAAAATTGACTCAATGGTACGTAATACAATAGAAACAAGAGACATAAAGAGATACACAAGTGATGCATAATATAATTAGCCCAATCATTGTTACATGTTTTTATGTAAGGGCAAGACTTTTTTTTTTTGAAACTGTACAGATTATCGACAAAAATGTCACATTAGCACACTCTATCTTATTATACAGTCGACGCATTTGAGGCAAAGGACTAAAGTAGGCAATATTATTTCTGAAAGTATTCAGGTGGAATGTGCTATAGCGTTAAAAATAATAGGAATTAGGCACATTTATTTCAATACTGCAAAGACATTACTGTCTAGATGGCCGTGAATAATTTTGTATAAATATATTAAATCATTTTCCTTCTAATTTTAAGCGAATTAATGTTGAAGTATTCAAGATGTACGTCCTATGTTCTAAAATGGTCATGGAAACCACTTTAAAATATAAAATTCTTAGCATTTTTTAACACATTGAACAATGTTTTCATATTTGTATTAATGAAGATTCCATATAGAAATTCCATATTCCAGTTTACTTCTAATTCAGGCGCTGTAAAGGGTTAGAATTGATTAAGGGTTCTTGAATGGTTTACAAATTCTGTAAATAAATCCCATCATTTTGAATGATTTACAATTAATGTCGTTAATGAGTACGTCTATGAATTTAGAATCGAGAGTAATTCCTATTGATATACCTGTATATATTATAATTTCTTCAAAAGAGGGGCATTCACTTTGTGGAATCATTATTGATAAATGAATTAAATAGTCTACTTTGTATTCAACACTTTATTAACATACAAAGATATCTACGTGTTTTTTTTTGGGGTAGATTAATTAACGATTGCAACTATTTTTACATGAGAAAGACTTCTAGAAATTTCACTATTAGAGTTAAGGTACACCTAAAGTCTTTAAATAATATGTTGTGAATTTGTAAATCATATTTTAGAAACCAATCATTCATCTGATATAAATATAGATTTAAAAAATTTACATTCAAATACAACCGGTTTACAATTAAACAAATTTGAAATTTAAAAAATCAGAAAAAGCGTTAATAGTGAATTAGATTTAATAAATAATAAAAAAATCATTTTTTTAAATAGCTGTCTCTTGAATTTATTTTCATATTAATATTAATAATAAATATGCATATATTTTTAATTTCTATTATAAATTTGTTATTAAATTTTTTACAATTTTCGTATTAACATTTTTGATTAATTACTTACCTACTTTAATCAATTTTTGTTTATGTTTATAATTTGTCTATTCTTACATTACTATTTTTAGTATTCTATATATTCCTGATAAAGAAAGCATCGCTTTCGAAACATGTTGATATTTTTTTAATACAAAGTGTAGTTTTTAATTCATTTATACATATGCTATATTTTGTAGTTAGTTTAGTTTCAGTTGAATCTCTATTTCGAGCATGGCAACCGTTTCCATAAATCCCAGACAATCGTAGAGGTGGCTCCACGGATTGTTACAAATGAAAAGTAAAAGGTACCTAATGGATCCATTTTCCGGTCCATTTGGTTTTACGGCTTACCATGTGGTGTTGTGGCGTGTGGTGTGGTACGGTGGTCGGGCCGGTAAACAAAATGTTTAGTTCCTACCTCTAGATATTCTGGCGAGTAACTTTACTGAGTCTATACCGTGAGAGCTAATGGGAGAATTTATTGATGTAGTTTTGTTCTTAGTTTCCAAGATAAACATATTCAAATTCATGGTGCCTGAACATGACACAGGCGTAGCCCTCTCTTAGGAGGCTGTCTAATTCAATTTGTTGGTTAATCATTTTATTGAAAACTGTCAAATAAATTAATAAAATCGATTTGTGATGATATTTGTGGTAATTTTATTTAATACGACCACAATGGAACTTTCGAACGATGAGTTGATGAAATTTACACAGAATTTTCTATACATATTTTGTAGGTTACCGCAATTATTTTCATATCAAAAGATCATTTTCATTATGAGCATTGACAATTTATTTGTCAAAAAAATCGTTTAAAAAAGTGCTGATCATAAAGAAGTTTTTATTTTTTTTGAAACGCCGAAAAACATTAAATTTAAATTGAAGATTTAGCCATTAGGTTTTATTATTTCATTAATTTCTTTCCGAGAAAGTGTCCACTAAATATTAATTACTTAATACTTTGAAAAGATTAATTATCTTTTTTTTTTATAACTTTACTCATAATCCTCATTGTAATAATTTTTTTAATCATTGATGATCATATTAACAACTCTTAAAATGAAACATGTATCGAAAAGACACAAAATATAAAAATATAACTGGGACTCGAATACAGGCACCTGGAAACTGGAACCTGGAGACTGGGTTCGAGTCCCAGTTGCCACCGTTTTCTTTTTTACTGTTCTGTGTATTTTCTGTTTCATGTGTCATTTTAAGAGTTGTTAATATCAATGATTAAAAAGTGTTTAATTATTCACTCCACCTCTGAAAATACCTCTGAATAGGCAACAGATTTTTTTTCTCATTTTAATCTTCCCAAGTTATAAATATAAATGAGTTTATCAAAATAACAAGGCGAGTACTTACTTTTAATTCAACGACACTTTAATTCATAATAATTTTAAAGAAGTGTTTATATTTCATTTCAAGTTTCGTCGCATTCGTAAAATGATAATATATATGACGGAGTGTTTTGAACGATTATTTTCTGCTGACCAAAGTATTTTAAATAGCCTCCGGCGAATTAATTCTGATTGTGCCATTTAAAACGTGAGAAAATAAAATGTTACGACGAACAGCCTTACATTTGCATATCTTTTTCTGGATTATTCAGCCAAGAATAAAAAATAGGTTGAATGCAGATTTAAAAACGAAATAAAGATCTTCAAAAGTGACTCCCTGACAGAGACTGTATAAGTTACGTCTTGGGAAACATTTCTTCAACAGCCCTCTGCATTAGAGATCACCTTTTTTGTGTAAATTCAAAGATTCAATCAAAAATGTAATCCGGTGTTTCTCAACATGGGGTGCACGTACCACTGGGGGGCGATGTGCATGTTTTGGATGGCAATGGGCCAAGAAATCACGAAAATTAACATTTTTTTTAAACTGACTAAATTTCACGATGTTTCTCCACAGGGGTAGGCAGAGAGCACATGTCGCCAAACAACTCGGTCTTGGCACACACTCCTTGCTTCATTCACATTCATACACACTCTTCTGTTATTCTGACTCTTGGCATGGGCTGACTTATAAGTATTTGGTTCACTTGATTGTGCCATGTCTTCCTCGGGCGTCCCCGGTTTTTTTTTCCATTCAAATTCCCGTAATATATTTTACTTCGACCCCTTTTTTTCCCTCGTCCGCTATACATGCCTAAACCACCTAAGATTTCTTTTCTTAATCATACTTATTACGCTCCCATCATCCTTGCATTCTTTGCGAATCTTAACATTTTTCACACGGTCATACATGGTTTTACCGCGTCTCGGGGATCTCATTTCTACAGCATTCAGTCTACTTTCATTCTTCATCTGCCAGTTCCATGTCTCACTGCCATACATTGTTTTATTTTTATTTGTTATTATATTATTGTAGAAAATGATTTAATATATGACCCAATTAGCAGCAGTAATGGAATATAATTAGAAATGACACTACCCAGCAAAGGATAAGAAATTTGACAGGAAGTGTAAGAGGAAAATGCATAAATTAACAAAAGCCTTTAATTAGATCCTGTTCGGCTAAACAAAATACCTTTATTAGGTCATCCGATACATCAACATTAGTAAAATTAATATCAGATACCTAAATCAAATTTCAGGTAGCCACGTTCAAAGTATTCAACGGTTTCCGTTCTGCTTTACGAAATACAAAAACTTTCGGGAAGAACTTTGGCCAATATTTAATGATTTGAACCAGTTGTCCGAAATTACAACTAAGTAAATACTCGTATAAAACAATAAATTAATAATGATGAGTTTATTTAAACCACTGTTTTTAATACATAAATATATCCATGTTTCAGACATGTTGATATTTATGTAAAAAACAATAAACTTGAAATAATAACAAGCACGGACAAATAATACGCGTATATAAAAAAAATCAGACAAAAAATAAAGATTGAAAATAAGTAATTAATTAAATAGATAATATAAAATTATAAACAAAGTAATTTTTTAATTAATTAAAAATCACTTTATATTCAACAGTTTAATAATATATACATGTAAATATGTTTCGAAAGCGATGTTTCCTCATCAGGTATGTATAGAATAATAAAAAATAATATTGTCAATTATAGACAAATAATAAACATAGAACACAATAATGTAAGAAAAGACAAATTGTAAATGTAAACAAAAATTGATTAAAGTAGGTAAGTAATTAGTCACAAATGTTCATAAAAAATAATTATAAAACATTTAGTAACAAATTTACATTAGAAATTTAAAAAAATACATTATATTTATTATTAATGTTAATATGAAAATAAATTAATATTATTATTATTAAGACAGCTACTTTTAAAAAAAAGTATTTGATCATTAATTATATTTAATTCACTATTAACGCTTAAAATAATATCATTGTTTTATTCCACAAACTGAAAACCAAGCTTTAAGAAATTATAAAAAAACTTCTTATAATGCCATTGTATGAAACTGTATTAATAATAACAGTAATTTAAAAAAAAAATTTAATGTAAATCAAATTTAATTATGTCATTATTAAGTTCTGCGAGTATTTTTAGTTGTTATTATTCTGACAGCTGTTTCAGAGTTTAAGGCCATTTTCAAACTGTGGTTAATCCACATTGTAAAGACTTATTTTTATGATTTATATAGTGGCATATATGAATTAAAATGTGACCACGCCGATTGCAACGCTACCTATATAGGGCAGACGGGAAGGGCTTTCTAAACTAGATTCAAAGAACACATACGATGTTATAAAAATAAAAGCACAAAATTCGCAGAACATCTTTTAGTAAATAATCACGTCCCACTTGACAACAACAAACCTAAACCCTTTCATATAGAAAGAAAGGGCCTAAGATTAAATTTACTTGAACAATTACAAATTAACAAACGAACGAATGACTCTAATATAACATTAAATAATTAAATAAAGAAAATTATATACTCACCGCTTCTCAGTATGTTCACATTATCAAAACAATACAACACATTTAAATAAATCAATTAAGAAAACATTGTCAGTTAAATACGAGTAAAAACACATTATAAATGTGAAAACCTCACAGTATTCAGAATTTTAATTGCTTTCTAACTAAATCGGTTTTACCGATAATAAATCATTACCCATCCAAATTTTATAGGAGTGGGAGTAAATTAAATCATATAAATAAGTCGTCACAATGTGGATTAACCACAGTTTGAAAATGTCCTTAAACGCTGAAACAGCTGTCACAATAATAACAACTAAAAATACTTGCAGAACTTAGTAATTTCTTAATGTTCGCGGTAAAGGGGGTCCCGTATTTTAATGAACATTAGCTTTATTGTTTTGATTAAAAAACCTTTGTAACTTTTTTCCACTTGTTTATTTTCGACCGGACCGGTTTCTCGCTATCACGGAAATCTTCAGACTGGCACAATTAAAACTAAATCAACGGTATTTATAGCATTTATCTCAGGAGTGCTGTTACTTATTTCAGCAAACAAGACGGAAATCACGGGGAAAAACAAAACCAGGAATAACCATCTTTTTAAATAAAAGCGGACACGAATGACATAATACAATTTTTTTGAAACCCATAGATTCAGTAAACAATCACAATGTAATCCGTCTTCCAGAAGGTAATCAACAGTAGATATAACGTAATATTTTGGCACAGCCAGATCTGGGTGTTGTGATTCAGATTTACCGAGGAAAATTAATTAATTTCCAGAACGTAACTCCAATATTCCACTACATTTTTTTTTCATAAAGCTTGTTTTCAGGAGAAAAACTTTTCCAATTAAAAAATTCTTACAATATACAAGTTACGTTCATTATTGTTATTTAATTACAGAAATAAATTTAATTGCTTTCAATGGAAGCTTCCAATTATTAAAGGAAACGAGGTTTTGAGCTAAAAACATGAAAAGTTTTTTTTAATAATTAAATATCTTATTTTCATTGCTTTGTTTGAACGCATTAACTACAATTACTTGATGAAAGAACTAAATTTACTAAATCTCTCAGATCGAAGAATTATTTCCGACTTGATATTTATGTTCAAAATTGTAACTGGTAGTAGACAGCCCTGATTTAATTAACCTCATTCAATTTCATGAGAGCAACTCGTTCCAAAATCCTGTTTAAATGTAACAACACCGGGACTGAGCATTACAAACACTCGCTTGTACCTAGATTACAAGAAGTCAGTAATAGATACGCTGATGTATCGGATCTATTTAACTGCACGGAAGGTTAGTACAAGAAGGCTATATTATCAATCAATATTAATATAATTTAAGTTTACTATATGTTTTATATATACGCATATCTTTTACTTTTATATCCTTCATGAACATTTAATCTTTATATACTCTGATGTCATTGTACGACCTAATGCCACATTTATTAATTTTAAAATTATTTGTGCTATATTCTTATGCTTGTAGTTAACTGTGATATGTAATTATTGTTTATTGTTGGTATTAAAGAAACCATAAATATTTCATAAAACTATTTTATATGTTAAATCTTGGTTATGGCAAGAGTAACATTTTGCACTGACACAATAAGCAAGGGGGGATATAGTAGAAATTAATACATTATAAATAAAATAATATACCAAGCACTTGAGTTAACTATGTTAAACTAATGATTTAATTCCAACTGATAATGTCAGTCCTAATCTGAAAGGGATATCTATCTATTTCTTTTTGTGTTTTTAAAATCAACTTATCGTTTTTCTCTTTATGTTTTTAATATCAACTTATAGTTTTTCTCTTTATGTTTTTAAAATCAACTTATAGTTTTTCTCTTTATGTTTTTAAAATCAACTTATGGTTTTTCTTTTTATGTTTTTAAAATCTACTTTTCGTTTTTCTTTTAGAGTCAATACTTATGAATGTTTATCGAATGACAATATTTTATTACACACCAATACAACGTCATCAAATTCAATGTTTCAAAGATACAAGCATGTCTGATTACGTCAAAACGGGATCGAAATAACAATCTAGCATCCTTTCATGAAGCAATCTTTCCAACATGCCTTCCATTGGTATGCTTGGTGTAACTTTAAGTGACCAGCTCAGGCATGGGGGCTCCATCTAAGCCGTAGTAAAGTTATAGGTCCTGTATAGGTTATGGTATAGGTCCCGCAGAGATGCTTTAATAGTACACAACTGCTGACCCCGTACAACTCGTTTTATACTCATATATTGCGCATAAGTGCTCCCCATTGTTGAATTTGACAACCACCTCCGGTTTAGGGCACCAAAATAATTGAAAAAGCCTGGACTCTCTGCAGAAAGGGCAGTCCGTTTGATTGATTCCCTTATCTTAACAAACGGACTGCAATCTTTAGAGCGCAGGCGTCAGTTGAGAATGCTGTCCTGTTCTACCGGTATTTCAATAGAACATGCTCTAAGGAATGCGCGCCCAACATTTGTACACGAGAACAGCTAATTTATACGACTCGTTCTTGAGTTCAACAGCTCGACTGTAGAACGATCTGCCGGCCTCTGTATTTCCACCTTCCTACAACATGAGTCTCTTCAAGACCCATGTTCATTCCCTCCTCCCCTCAAAAAGACCCTCATAGATGACATAGGGGGTGAAGGCAATTATTTTCCACATTGCTTCCTGTGTGGAGTTAATGTAAAAAAAAGTTAAAAAATACATTTTTCAAATTAATGATTTAGTTAGTCAAAAACCATTCAGAAAAATCCAAGAATCCTTTAAATTCTGACTTTCTAATTCAACTTTACCATTTTTCCTCGCACCCGAGACAAACAGGGTGACAAAGCCAACATAAAGCCGGTCGCACACTGTATGGTTTCCGGGTCCCTACGAAGTCTGTTAAGTAAAGAATAAAGGTGTTTCCGTGCAAGTTTACCTTTATGTCGGACGGCCAATATGCGATAATTTTTACGACTATGTAAATTTGGAGTATGCAGCACGAAGCTGAAATTATTCGCGCTTTTAGTGTTAATATCTTGTGTGATACCGTGTACAACAGTTCTGACTGCCGTGTTCTACGAACGGTATGCGACTCAAGGAAGTGGAGAAATGTGAAATGATAATTGCCTGGCGATGTGTTTGGCTATTCAGATGTGATATGATATACAAAACATAGCCAAAGAAATTTCAAGAAACAGTGCAGAGCAGAGAGATAATTTTTATATTCATGAATATCCCTCATGAGAAAAAAAACAGAAAAAATGCTAAACATTTTAGTTGCTCGTACCGGGTTTCGAACTCATGGCTCCCAGAATTTCTTTATTATTTATTTATTACATTGTGCACCCCTTATATGGACTTTTACATATTTAGTTAACTAGGTTTTGCCTATTGCAGAGCTGCAATTACTGCAGGTACATAGATAAAATAGATAGCCTTCATTAAATACAACAACTAAATATTTCATTTGTCACACGAACAAATACAGGAATAACATAACTGTAATAATCATTCCAAATAATTAGCTAGAGAGGCCAATATTCAAAAAATACCTCACCATCTCTGACACTTATACTCTAGACACATATCTTAATAATTGTTGAGGATGTATGCAATAATGTGTATTTGTATTCCGAGCAGTTGATCATATCTACTATGTCTGAAAAAGTATTATCTTCTGCGTGAAGTCTAGGCACAAGAGAATTTTTCAATGGCTCAGTCGTAAAATTATTGTTTCAATTGAAGAAAAATTTAATTCACTTAAAAAAAGAGTAGTTCTAGTTGAAATATTAAATTAATGTCCATAATACCATTAACAATTTTAAAAAAGAAATTTACACTTCTGCAGAATGACTTCAGCGAAAAAAATCATTTTAAGGCCATCCACCGGCTAAAATTTTAACGAAATCAAGCGCTTTTTATGCAGGTGGCGACAAGGTTGAAAATCCCGCTGTACATCGGCCGCACGTTTCGATTTCAGCAAAAAAAAAACATCACCAAAATGCGTGTGTTATTCAATTCTGTAAAGGTCAGACCTAATTATTAAAATGTTTTACGGTCATATTCTAAAAAACTTTATTTACCACAATGAGCAATACGAAAATATTGGTAAAGGTGTTCATAAGTAGGAGATTTTGTGCTTTAAACATTTTTTCAATGTCTCACACTTCTAAGCTTATAAAAAGACTTATAAAATGAAGGGCCAAAGTGTGATCTACTTGCAGTATTTAATTCAATCACCTATGATATTTCTAGGCCAACAAATTCTCAAACCGAAAACACACGATTTTGCATTATTTCCCATTGCATCGCCTTAAGAGAATCCACTTCCTAAAATTCGAACGAAATCACGCAATCCTTATGCAGGTGGAGTTATGGTTGAAATTCCCGCTTTACACCGGCCACATATTTCGATTTACGCGAAAAAAAACACTTAAATGCTTGTTTTATTTTGTAAAGCTCGGGCATAAATATAACATCTGATTCCATTTATATAGTAAACCGACATCTATACCAGCATCTTGATGAATCCTACAATATTTAGTATTGTAGCTTGGATAATGTAGCGTTAGTGACTTGTTTTATCATATTGATTCAGGTTTCTATTTTATGTCACCGTTAAGCATTTTAAAAAAAAAGTTCATTGCTTTATGGTCTAAAATCTCTACGTACTTATTATTTTTGAAAGCTCTTTATATTATGATCTGATATCCATGTAAAAGTCCAGTTGGTTGTATAATGAAATAAATAAATAAAATAAACTTTTAAATGTTTTTCCGTCATATTCTGACAAACTTAATTTGCCGCAATGAAAAATATGACAATATCCAAAAAAGGATTTGTATGTTGGAGATTTTATACTTTAAACCTTCTGACACTTTATTTTTCTCTAGGCTTATAAAATGACTCGCCAAAAAAATCCCTGTTAAATAAAATAATAATAATATGTGGATGATTTGTATAGCGCCATTTTTGTGAAAAATCACATCAAGGGCGCTGTTCAAATATTACTTCCTATTAAATATCTAATTATGTACAAACAGATACAGAAAAACATACTTATCTGGCAGGTCGCTTCAGATGAACAAGGTTTTATTACGACTAACTAACTAACTAACTAACCATCACGCCGTTTCCCCGCAGGGGTAGGCAGAGAGGACGGACCGCCAAACAACTTGGCATACACCTCTTGCTTCATTCACATTCATACATCGTCTCATACATTCTCTTCTATTATTCCGACTTCTGACATGGCCCGACTCAAGTATTTGATTCACTTGATCATGCCATGTCTTCCTCGGACGTCCTCGGCTTCTTCTTCCATTCACATTCGCGTCATACATTCTTCTTACACTCCTTTCTTCGTTCATTCGCTCCACATGCCCAAACCATCTAAGCGTCCATTTCTTAATCTTACTCATTACGCTTACATCAGCCTTGCATTCTTTACGAATTTCAATATTTTTCACACGATCATACATGGTTTTACCACACATTCGTCTGAGAGATCTCATTTCTACAGCATTCAGTCTACTTTCATCCTTCCTCTGCCAGTTCCATGCCTCACTGCCATACATCAGTATCAGCACTCCATTGTGGACTGCTAGCTTCGCTTCTTTGGACAACTTTTTGTTTGAGCCAACCGCGTTCAGTCCTCCGTTAATGGAGTTTCCTGCATTCACCCTTCTTTCAATATCCCTATCAGTCTTTCCATCTCTCGTAAACATACTTCCCAAATATACAAACTCATCGACCTGCTCCAAGTATTCGTCATTCACAACTATATTGCACACTGTTTTCGTACTCTCTCTTTCAAACACCATGACTTTAGACTTACTTACATTCATCATTAGCTCGTTCTTCATGCATACTTCATTCATCCTAGATACGAGGGACTGTAGATCTTCCACACTATTAGCAATCAGCACCGCATCATCCGCATACAACAGGCAACATACTTTCAGATTACTCATTTCCGCGATTAGGAAATTTAGAAAATTTAAGCTTAGAGTGATGTGATTTTTTCATTTGCTATTTTATCCTCCTTTTCTATTGATGTTACATTTATTAGAAGAGTTGGTATTTATTTGAAATATTTATAATTTTTAGGACTGGAGAAAATTTATAAAATGACCTTAAAAGCGTATGAAGTTTTAAAAGATATTAACTTTTTTTTACACGTTGAGTTATTTACAGTGTGGACGCATTTGCGCACCGATGCGTGATTTTTTTTTTACTTATTCCATAACCGACTTTATGTAAGCACAAACAGGTTAGCCTGGCTAAACAATTTACGTGTGCATTTCTTCAATTTATGGATATGATTGTCTGAAAAGAGCCAAGGTGTGTTCCACTTGCAGTATTTAATTAAATCATATGTTATCTAGACCATCAAATTTTCAAACAAAACCTATAATTTTGAATTACTTCCTTAGCTCTTCTTTTCGGAATATTTTTGTCTTTGCTATCTTTTGTACACAATTGTATTTTATAGCCCAATTTATACAAACAAAATAATACACGTGATGATGTTGCTAATATTTGCCTGTTCCCTGAATATAAATACAAAAGGTTTCCTCGCTTCTAATTACGGAATAGAACTTTGCTCACGTAATATTACCATCATTTTCACGCACCGTATTTCCACCTCTGGAATATATCCTGCAAACACATAAATATACATTTTTAATCATTTAATTTTAAACTGTAATAAAAATTATATTCCAGTACCTACTGCAATGAATTATTTGCGTACCAAGTGTAATTCATTGAAATATTTGTTTGTGCACGTGTGTCCTCTCGCCTCTCGGTTCATGGCGCCCACCTACCGTAGACAATATGATTTCAACCGGTGTAACGTAAATACAACTAATGTGACGTGAAACCATAAAGGAAGCTTCACGAAGCAACGAAAATATTTCCAATATTATTTTTTCAAATGATATAAAATTACTTAGTTATATTTATGAAACATGTAATAATTTCTTTGTTTAATACCACCGTATTTAATATGTAAATATTTCAGGAGCAAACCTCCCCTCTTCAGGATAAACAATTTACCTACTTAAAATAATGACAAGAATAGACAAATGATAAGAAAATAGAAGAAATAAAAAAATAATTAACGAGAGCAGGTTAGCAATTGATTAAAAATGTAAAAATAATTAAAAATATATATATTAAAAAAAATACTACATTAAAAAATTTCGTGTTAGAAATTTTTAAAAACAAATTATTTTTATTGTTAACATAAATAAAATAAAGAAAATAGCAAAGCATAAAAATACTTATAACTTCTTCAAATGATTGATAACTTTGTGGCATCATTATTAATTATATAATTGATAATACACTTTGTATATACCACTTTACTTAAAATAATATAATTTAGAAATATTTATATATTTTAAGTAAAGTGGTATATACAAAGTGTATTTTCAATTATATAATTAAAAGTACTTATTATTATGAAAATTTATATTAATAATATTCCAAATATAGATATAAATGTGAAAATAAATATAAGAGGTAACTATTTTGAGTAATAATATTTAATTGACTATCATGCAACATTTTAAAATTTTAAAATTAAATTAAATTAAAACGAACATATTCTTTTAATTTGATCTATTTTCTTAATATTTTTCTAAACTTGCTATTATTTTTAGCTGGTGAATTGTTTATCCTGAAGAGGGGAGCTTCGCTCCTGAAACATGTAGATATTGACATATTAAATACGAGTACAGCAGTTAAGAGGAACGGCTGCGCTGCCTGTTTCATACAGAACTTAATTTTGGTTTTGAGACCAAAATTAAGTTCCGAACTAAATGAACGATTTAACTAAATGATTTAATGATTTAAATGATTTTTTTTTTTTAAATTAAAGGTAGAGTAAATATCTAATACGTATGAGAGGCATTTTATTTATTTTTCTTTTAAATTATGAAGTATAAGGCCATGAAAAAAAAATTATAATTTTAGAGGCAACCATATTTGCGATATAAATATGATTACTTAAATAAAAATATTTAAAAAAAACAAAACATTTAAAAAAACCTTTTTCGGGTCGATATTTTAAATTATGTGCGTCAAATTCGCGTTCCTGCGTAAATTGGTCGTTTTCCATTTAATTTAAACTCCATCATAATACTTATTTTATTTTATTTTTATTTTATATTTCATTATATTTTCAAAGCAGAAGGTGTAAAACTTACATCGTTTGCCCCCAAATAATTGTTAAAGGTGCCTCTAACATCGCGAAAAATCATTTCCGTTAATGGACTTTATTTCAAATGTAAAAAAAAAATTACTTCTAATCCGTATTACTATACTATTTGATGAAAAAAAGATCATCAAGCTTTAAGTGAGCATTTTGGCCTCAAATCAAAAATTAAGTTTTGTATAAAACAGGCCGCGCAGCCGTTCCTCTTAAGTATTGGAATCACCCCAAATAACATATTTATGACTTTGATTGTTCCAAAATACGAATAATTCACTCGTTTATTGTGTCTAAAAAGCGATCATACAGTGAGATGTTAAATATTCTCAGTGAAAAAGCATTGAACATACCTACAAGAAAAAGGCGCAGCCTGCTGTTATGAAGACAAACGTTTTGCTGAGGAAAGAACTGTAGGAAACCATATCAACGTTTCCATTAATAACATAGATTAATTATGATCAAAATAAAACGTTCACAAAATATCTTCAAAGCGCCGATTCACGCTAATAATCATGTAACCCTTTTCAGATAAATTGTTTGAATTGCGTGCAGTGAATCATCAAAATTACTTTGGTTCAACCTGGAGTTTGGTCAATGCCATCAATATGATTTATTCTATACATGGGGTTTTCGCGAATGCCATTAAAAGACTTTTTGTTCAACATGGGGCTTTTTGGGGTAATCAACATGCCTTGTGGTTTAACATGGGAAATTGGTTAACCCCATGAGCGTGTTAATATTCAACATGGTGGCATGATCAAAATACCGCGTGTTCAACATGGGGCATTCGTTAGTGCCATCAACATTTTTAGTGTAATTGCGTTAAGGGTGCATAAACTATCATAAAGTAAATATATTTGCCAAAATCTCTTATTAACTTAGATTATAATATTTATCGTACACCTCTACTACATTTTTTTATCCGAAAAGAAAACTATTTGAAAATATATTTAAAACTTTGGGCAAGAAGTTAAAAAAATTGATTTTATTTCATAAAACATTGTATTGAGATCTCAGTTTACAGGGATAGTTGTTCAGCTAGGATATTTAGAGGACAAATAGATTAATAAATTAAAATTTAATATTTTTTTTCAAAAGCATACTAATTTAGAGTCATTAAAGAATTTAGAAGGTGACAGGTTTATCGGGGGTGATCAATGATCTTACTTTTAAAGGAACTTTTATTTTGCGTATTTTTGGTGTCACTAGGTAGGGAATTGAATAGCTTAATAGTATTGTATTTAAACTTATTTGTCCATAGGATGTTTTACAAACTGGAATATTAAAATATCTTACATGTGATTGTCTTAGGGCTCTAGTGCTTGTTCTTTCTTCAAACATATGGATATTTTTAAATTTGATACAGCAGGATTTTTTAATATGTTTTTCTCATGTTGGGAACATTTAGTTTCTTAAAAATAAAATCAGTACAGCCCCCTAGTGGAACTTCAAGAATAACCTTCACGATTAGTTTCTGGATCTTTGCTAAAGGCTCCAGGCAAGTATTTGTGACACTACCCCAACTGATAATACCATATTCGAGAAATGATTGTACAAGAGCACATTAAACTTGCCTCAGTTGTTTTCTATTATGTACATATCTAACATTTTTAAAGAAATAGACGAGTTTCTTTAGTTTAGTCGTTAAGTTTGTAACACGTGTATTCCATTTAAGAAGATAGTCTATGTGCATACCAAGATATTTTATATTTTCAACTGTATTTATCAAAAGACAAGTTCATGAGTTTAACAATGAGTTACAGCTGTGCAGTTTGAGGTTGTGTAGTAGCAGTAATAACTTATTTGATATTGAAAAAGTTAAAAATTTAGTTTTATCCGTATTTAGAGTTAATATGAGTGCATCAAGCCAGTTTTTAACCTTACAAGACTTTATCCCAAGATGTGGCATTAAATAGTAAAACCGTATCATCGGCAAATGTTGTAATTTGTTCACAAATTTGTGAGTTGCATAAATCGTAAATATATATTAGAAATAATAAGGAGCCTAAAATGCTACCCTGTGGGACATTGTGTTATTATACTTTTAATTCGTTCGTTTTAATTGAATCTGTCCCGGAAAACAGAGCATTATTAGTTTATATTGAATGTAATACAAGGGATGAAAAAAATAGTTTTCTAATAGGCATTGGAAATGAAAATCTTTAATGTATCTCTACCCAAAACATTTCGCTAGGTCGTTTTACGAAAAGAATTCGTTTGTTAAGTGATTCCGACTCGGTAAATACTAAAAAAATATCAATGATACGTATACGTACGTCTCTACGGCACAATACTATGCAAAGTACGGTGTTACAGGAACTGAGTCTTTGAGAGGGGAGCCACGAGCAAACCACCGCTCGACTTAGCGCGACTCATGCCGCCACTTTGTTTGCCCAAGGAGTTCTTTGTCTAGAACTACGGAATAATGCAACGCACTCAAACAAGCTGAAAGAAATTAAACTAATTATCCTTGAAGCTTTGAGTTTGTATTTTTGCGGTGTGGCTTTATTACATTTCATTGCGGCGTTAATGAGAATTTGATGGAAAATTGTGAGAAACGAATAAATCTAGGTTAACCTCAAATATAATTTCTTCAAAAGTTTGGTATTCACTTTGTGGCATCATTATTAATAAACGAATTTAAAATTCCTGGTAATCAAGACATTATTCATATATAACATGTTTCGTAAGCGAAGTTTTCCTTATTCTGAACATACAGAATACTAAACAAAATAATAATGTCAAGTATACACAAAGGATAGACATAGAACACAATAATGTAAGAATAGACTAATATAAACATAAACAAAACTTGATTAAAGTAGGTAAGTAATTAAACAAAAATGTTATTAAAACGTTTATTTATATCAACAAAAAATACCTACAAATACAACAGGTTTACAATTAGACAAATTTGAAATTTTAGAAATTATAAAAAGTGTTAATACTCAAATAAATATATAATTAATAAAAATCTCTTGAATTTATTTTCAAAATAAATATTAATAATAAAAATAAAATAATCAAAGCTTAGTGTGCAATAGGACTTCTTATATATGGAGTAACGTGCTGGACAAGTTCTTGGAATGTTTTTTTTACAGTTGGTACATTTGCCGGAATTTGACATCATCTCCGGACAGTTTCCTGGCGGTAATAAACAACCTACAATGAATGTTACGTTCGATGTAGGGGTGGATCTAAAACCTCCTCTTTTTTTGTCTCGTTCGAAGGAATAAATAGCAAACCAGAGCCTCGTCTTCACTTGATTCACTCGACATTTTTCGATTTTGACTTTGAGTTATCCGATAACATTCACCGGTAAATGTGATGAGATAAATCTCCAATACCGACAATTTACTAGCGGCTACAAATCACCGTAGACTCGTCAGAGAGTCGATGGAGGAAATATCACGAAAAATTACCTGCATTTTTGCTGTACTCAGTTTATGTTGATTCCCTACTGGACAGTCAGAGAGCGGCCTTAAACACACAAGATTCTTTTATACATTAAGGACAGAAACAAATATACAAAAAAAGCTCTTCAAATTATCAACATCTGAAAAAAACTGCAAACTTTAGAAACATTAAACTTACCAAATGTGAGCTAGATGTAAGTTTGATTGCGGTAGAGTACAACACCAAAATGTCAAATGAAGTACACAGTAAAGTATACTACAATTTATCACGCAATTAAAGCTCCGTCTCTCGTCTTATTTAGTCGCTAGTCCCAATCCCCGGGATGCCACATAGCCACAGACATAGTAAATATGACATCAAATGGGGTAGAAAAATTAAAAGAAAATCACCCACAAAGATGGCGGCCAAAGTTTTTATTATATTTGACTTTTCGTACAAAGATGATTAGAATATTCTGTAAATCTATAAGAATATTTTTCATACTCGTCTATCGTATCAAAAACATTTAATCGTGTTCAGAATTTAAGCTGTTTGGGTAATTCAACCGGATATATATGTAATATCTTCAGTAGATTAGTATTCACTTTGTGGCGTCATTAATAATAAATTAAATAAAAATTACATCATTTTTTTTTTCGTTGTAAATATATCGGGGGTAAATAAATTAATTTAAAACGATTACAATTTTTTTTAAATAGGAAAGACTTCTAGAAATTTTAATATTAGAGTTAAGGAAGGCCTAACGTGTTTAAGCAATAATAATTGTTCTGAATTTACAAACCATATTTTGAAAACAAATCATTCTTTTGATATAAATAAAGGTTTAAAAATTTTACTTACAACCAGTTTACAATTAGACCAATTTGAAATTTTCGAAACTAGTCAATTAATTTCATTAATAATCTTTTTTTTTCAAATTGCTACCACTTGAATTTATTTTCAAGTTAATATTTATAATAAAAAAATAAGTTTTTTTTATTTCTAATGTAAATTTGTTATTCAATGTTCTATAATAATTTTTTAATGACATTTTTGATTAAATACTTAATCAATTTTTGTTAATTTTCATAATTTGTCTATTTTTAGATTATTATGTTCTATATTTATCATTAGTTTATTCATTATTATGTTTTAGTAGTCTATATATTCCTGATGAGGAAAGCGTCGCTTTCGAAACAAGTTTACATATATTTATTAATAAAGTGGTGATTATAGAGTAATTTTTAAGACATTTATTGATAGTAAAAGTGCCTACCTACTCTAATATATGGCTGCAGCTTACCTATCGGAACTACGCATCTTTGAACATTCCTATTCACGACAGTCAACTCTCAGATCAGCGACGTCATCGGCTATCGGAAGGCTGAAGGAACCAAAGCGTACAACAGACACTAAGTTTGGTGAGCGTGCTTTCAGCGTGTCCTGCCCTAAAGCCTGGAATAAACTGCCATACGATCTATTGAATAAAGACTCGACAGAATTCAGAGCAATCTTCATCTCTTAGGAAAGTCATATCCATGAATGGTTTAGTTGCATACCTAATTAACATAGCGAAGCTAGCCGTTAGTACCCACCTAAAGTAACAAAAAAAATTAAACTTTTCATATTCCGCGATATTGTAAATAACTATCAATATTTGTAATTGTAAATAATTATTATCGAAAATCTCAAATAAAATAATGTATCAAATAAATACCTACTCTTATTTTGCCAATAACCTTCTAATAAATATAATATCAATGACAAATAGGATTTAAACAGTAACTGCAATATCATGCAATGTGCAGTGTTTTCTAATATTGTGTTCTGTGCCTGCAAAATCATATCTTCTCAAGCTAAAACTAAATAAAGTGGTGATTTTTCAAAAAAACGGCGCTATACAAGTCATCCAAGTGTTATTGTTTTAGAGAATGCTTTAGTATTCCATTATTAACATCTGCCCCACTTTATATGTTTTTTTAGCACACCCTTCATAATTTTGTCAGGTAAGTAAATACCATTTATGAATATTATGTACAATAGAAAAATGAGTTTTCCTTGTGCAGTCTCATGCTGACAATAATAAGCAAGTGTTTGTTATTTTAGGGCTTTCACCCATTAAGGGCGATCTTGGCCATGTTTAATGAGATAGATTTTAATAGTACAGAATGTTCTGAAAATTACTTTCTTTTATTTATTTATTATTATTATTATTATTTAAGCGCCCGGAGTGTTTTTTATATACAGATACATGATTTTTAAATCACTAAAAATATTAAAAATAGAAAACATGCTCGAAAGTTAAATTGCACTTGAAAAGTTAAGTTATACTTGAAAGAAGAAAATAACTGCACCTAAGCTAAAAATAGATAAGAATATAAAAGAACAAAAAATATATGTAATATCAAGTCAATATTGACATTAATAAAAATTAAGTAAATAATGCAAAAAGTTGTAGATAACAATAATTTTATAGGTACAAATAATTCGTTCATACTTTTTTTGAAATTTGTCAAGTTTAGATTATTGTCAAATACATTCATATCATTTAAGTATTTGTACCAAGACTGTGTAAACGTTGAATCGGGGAATGCAAACTATAGTTGGAACGGGATAAACATATGTAAAATGTTAATGTTTGTCTTTTAGTTTATTTGGTGTGTACTCACCTAAACCTAAAGATCATTTTTTCCATCAAAAAGTAAAGCAAATATCTAGTAGGTACGGATTAGAAGTAATTAATTTATTTTTGTTTTACATTAGGAAATGTACGCACGAAATGTAATTTGGAGGCACCTTTATCAATTATTTGGGGGCTAACGGTGATGTAAAAAAGAGTTTTACCTCATCTACTTTGAAAATATAATGAAATATAAAATATATATATATTTTTAAATATTAAAATAAACATTATGGTGGACTTTAAATTAAATTAAAAACGACCAATTTACGTTGGAACACAAATTTGCCGTACATAATTTAAAATATCGACCGGAAAAAAGTTTTTTTTTTTTATGTTTTTTTTGTGTATTTTTATTTACGTAATCATATTTACATAGCAAATATAAGAATTTAAAAAAGTACAACAAACCCGGAAATAATTTTCTAAATTGTTGCCTCTAAAATTATGATTTTTTTTTCATGACCTTCGTAATTTAAAACAAAAGTAAATAAAATACTTTTGGTAGGGAGTTCAATTTTAAGTTTTACCAATTCATGCATAAAGTTAAATAAATATTACATAAATAAGCAATTAAAGAAATAATTGATTGAATAATGTACCCATAAAATAAATTAACACAATTATCTAGTTGACAAAGTCTGCAAACTAATAAAATAGTACAGACTACCACTGTTGAGTTTGTGATAAATATTCATTTAGGGTTGGGGCACTGTTTATTCATAAAAAAATTATAGGATTTTTTTATTATTTCTTATTTTCTATGTGACACCTCACAGTATACACAGAGCACGTACAGGGTAACTATATCGCTACTCAGATGAGCAACATTGTGAGGCGGGTTAAAGAGGGGGCTGTAAGAAGGGATTTGTTAATGCGGACTTCGAAGAGGCCGGCATTAAATGTCGGAGGGAAGACAGATGTCGGTTGCTCGTTCCACGTACGTGCCGATTCACGCAAAAACGAGACGGCGAAACGACCCGTTCTCATGAAGCCGACATCATCCGTGAACGGATGTTCAGCTCGTGTGAGTCGAGTTTCACGCACGTGCACCGGCGCGGAGGGGACCAAAGCTGCTAGCTCCTTCGAGCAGGCTCCATTGAAATATCTGTAGAAGAGGCTCAGTATATCTACATTGCGTCTGTGCATCAGAGAAGGCAGTCAGTCTGTTAACAACGCATTGTCAATCAGACGAACCACCCTCCTTTGCACAGAATCAAGCAGGTTTATCAAGTATTTGGGAGCTCCAGCCCAGAGGTGTGATGGATTTGAGTTTTAACAAGAACGTATTTTTCTTTATTCTTTAAAATAATTCATGTAAATTTGAAGTCTCGAAGATTATGGGTGGCCGCACGGACAATTTATGGGCTTCTTAAATAAAAATACCAGAGATTCATGGAACTCATAGAGGTAGGATTTATTGTAAACACATCCCTTAATAATGATTTGTAACTTGTGAATTCTTACTTTGTTTCTTTTCACGGAAATAACGCAGGCAATTGAGGCACTTAAACATTCAGAAATTTAAAGACACTACAGAAACTTGACACTTTAGAGGAAACGTGCAGACGAGCCAGGGACCATTGAACGAGGCTAAAGTATCAAATGACCCAGAAATATTCCAGTGACGGTAGGTGAGATGAACTCGGCAATGAAAAAGATCTCCGAAATAACCGTTAATTAGATTGGAGAGTTGTGCAATTTCGGCGTAAATTACGTATTTGGAAAAGGGCAGGCTTGTCTAGAGTACCACTTTGGGTACATATAATGATTTACGAGCATATTAAATTGCATACTAAATAGAATCAACACGGTATAGTTTATGTTAAAATTAACTAGTTGCTATGGTTCGAAACCGCATACTGGTGCCTCATCTAAAATAACTAAAACAAATGAAATAAGGATTTTTTGAACGACCCGTGTATAAATCTTGGGGACGCCCCTGGAATTTCGAAAGTGTAGAAATAATGGAGTAGGGACGTGGGCGGTTCGGGGGGACAGTCAGTGGTGGAGCAGGGAGGTAGTGGGTTCGGGAGAGAGAGTCGAGACAGTCAGTTGTGGAGTAGGGAGGTGATCGGTTCGGAAGACGAGGTGATAGTCGGTTTTGGAGAGTTGTGGAAGAGGGAAGTCGGTCTTGAGTAGGCAGGGAGAGGCGGTTTAGAGAGTCGAGAGGAGGAGGGTCGTTTTTGGGAGAAGAGAGTGAAAGCCGGGTTTTAGAGAGTATACCGTCTGGGTATTGCATGGTGTTTTAGCATGCTAAAAATACGCGCGTGGGAATGGTAGTTACTGCTTTGCGGGTTGGTTTTGTGATTAAACTTGGATATGCACTAAGAAGTATGGTAAGTTTTTATTAATTTACTAACAACTACATTAACAAGCTTCCTAACATTAACAAGAATCTAGTCACGTTACAGAGATTAAATTGAATAAATATTTTGTAAACTTGATCAAAACCGTTCTGATATATCGGTATGCAAATACATTTCAAGATACCCTAGCGGGTACATATAACTTCATTAAGTATTTTATGATAACATCTCATTACACATCAGTTTATCTTCACACAAGCACTATCGACAGTGTAATTACCGTCACTCAATACAAGTAGTCAACCTTTAAGTATTCAAAAATACCTATTTTACAGAAATATATTTAGGTACGTATGATAATTTCCAATAGATACCTACCTGTACAATTGTCTTTTATTGAGTTAAATCATAATCAATCAATGTCAATAAGTGATTTCATCTACCTTCACGTTCGATCCCGCGTACGCTGGTTAAGGGGAGAGCGAGTGGACTTTCACAGGCTCCCTACCTACCTGGAGGGCGAGCGAAGGAGACAACATGCCGGTCTGGCTTCGCCTAATTATCCCTCATGGACAAAGAACTGGACTTTGAATGTTGAAGGTACCCGTTGATTCAGAGGATAGGCCTGGTTCTCCTACTATCCTGACGTTGGTGAGTTATTTTCCCAGCATAGCGTCGGCATTTTGGGATTGTTTGAGCGGACTCACATTCCAAGGTGTCATGGATCGATGCCTACCTTTGACAATATTCAATAGCGAAGGGACGTTTTCACAGAGGAATTAATCGATGGGAACAATTATTCGTCATTGGCTTTCCTACTCGTTTTTACTGGGAGGCGGAGGGACGAGGCTGGCAGTGGACTCGCTACCCTTTTCTGATGCACGTATGGAGTTTTCCTGGCTGTATAATGAAATGACTTGGCGACAGCAGCTTTCCGCAACTCTAGATTCAACGGTGATCTCGTTGTGATTGAATCATAACGAAGACCCCATTCACCAAGAATCACACTCCGACAGGAGTTAAAATATGTAAAACTTACGTTTATCATGTGTATTGTAATTATTGATATTTATATTAGAATTTATACATGAAGGTGTTATCTTACAGCGGGCACAAACGTTGTATTTTAATATCCTACTCTCTGGGATGCACTGGAAAAACTAGCGTATTGCAGATTATAAAAAACTACAGTTTACATATATTATTGACAAGTACGTATATGTTTGGATGGATATCGCGACAGGCCGCCAAAGAAAAGGTCGTTGCGATCTCTTCCCAGACGTGTCATGAGGCCTCACAACCCTCGTTTCACAAAATATATATTTCGCCGACACAAGTCGATCTCCTCGACAAACAGTTCCCTCGTATTCCCCAATACGAGATGTCTGACGCGCCGTAACATCACCAGAAGCTGATCCTCTATGCATTGAGCTACGTTGAGACACCTCGTGTATATTGATGGATAAAAAGATGGCAATCATCAATTAAATTAAAGAATCACACTCCGACAGGAGTTAAAATATGTAAAACTTACGTTTATCATGTGTATTGTAATTATTGATATTTATATTAGAATTTATACATGAAGGTGTTATCTTACAGCGGGCACAAACGTTGTATTTTAATATCCTACACTCTGGGATGCACTGGAAAAACTAGCGTATTGCAGATTATAAAAAACTACAGTTTACATATATTATTGAGAAGTACGTATATGTTTGGATGGATATCGCGACAGGCCGCCAAAGAAAGGTCGTTGCGATCTCTTCCCAGGCGTGTCATGAGGCCTCACAACCCTCGTTTCACAAAAATATATATTTCGCCGACACAAGTCGATCTCCTCGACTAACAGTTCCCTCGTATTCCCCAATACGAGATGTCTGACGCGCCGTAACATCACCAGAAGCTGATCCTCTATGCATTGAGCTAAGTCGAGACACCTCGTGTATATTGATGGGTCCCAAAGCACTAGGAGCTGATCCTCTATGCATTGAGCTAAGTCGAGACACCTCGTGTATATTGATGGATAAAAAGATGGCAATCATCAATTAAATTAAAGAATCACACTCCGACAGGAGTTAAAATATGTAAAACTTACGTTTATCATGTGTATTGTAATTATTGATATTTATATTAGAATTTATACATGAAGGTGTTATCTTACAGCGGGCACAAACGTTGTATTTTAATATCCTACACTCTGGGATGCACTGGAAAAACTAGCGTATTGCAGATTATAAAAAACTACAGTTTACATATATTATTGAGAAGTACGTATATGTTTGGATGGATATCGCGACAGGCCGCCAAAGAAAAGGTCGTTGCGATCTCTTCCCAGACGTGTCATGAGGCCTCACAACCCTCGTTTCACAAAATATATATTTCGCCGACACAAGTCGATCTCCTCGACAAACAGTTCCCTCGTATTCCCCAATACGAGATGTCTGACGCGCCGTAACATCACCAGAAGCTGATCCTCTATGCATTGAGCTACGTTGAGACACCTCGTGTATATTGATGGGTCCCAAAGCACCAGGAGCTGATCCTCTATGCATTGAGCTACGTCGAGACACCTCGTGTATATTGATGGATACGAAATCACCAACACCAATCACTTGTGCCTTAAATCTGGTAGAGCTATCTCCCAGTGCATATTTGTGAATGAAAAACCTTCACCAGTTCCGGAACCCAAATCATCCTCTGGCAAGAGATATAAACATGGCAATCTTCAATTAAATTAAAACAACCGGAGGAGCTGGAATTGGTACTTCAGTGGGCTGGAATTTGACTTCCACCACCCAATGAAGTTGAGGATATGGAGGTGACCAATTGTTAAAAGCAAATTCCATGTCTTATCTCGATACCAAACCAATAAAACACCTACCCGTAGAACTAATAAATCGTATAATATAACTAACTGTAAAAATACCTAACCGTAGAACCGAGTGAATCACGTAGTTAAATAATGTTAATTGGTTCATCATGAAATATGTCATTTATTCGATTGTGTTAGCGTTTCATCAGTTGCTGCGTACAGACTCTCCGAGGCGAGGGCGAGATGTGCATTCACGGTAGGAATTCTCATTTCCCATTGTTCTAGGTATGTTAATCCAATTCAGGTATTAGGTCTCTAAGGCGAGTGCCGATATCAATTAATGTAAGCCGAATAATAGTATTTATATTGTGAAGAGTAGTTCGGAGTGCGGGAGATATGAAATTTAAATTCAAGATAGTAGATTGTATCAGAGTCATTTAAAAAATCAACAGAAAGCAGCACCCCAAAGTCTAAAAGAACCAAAAGTTACCACACAAACCTGGATCACGTCCTGATGACCGAAACAAAAAATTTACACAACGTGCGAGGGGCGGATCCAAATAAACGAGGAAGAGGAAGGTCGGCTTGCTAAGAAATATTTAATTGATCAGGTGATTAATTAAACATATTTTAATCTTTTTAGAATCTAACCAGAATCTAATAGGAATCGGAGCAGCCGACTGTCGCAGCGAATATTCGACAGGAAGAAACAAGTAAACAACTAATTATCAAAAACGAAAAAATATTTTCGTTAGGGAGAAGGGGGGGGAACTATTACAGTGGTCCGCGTGACCAGGAGATTTTGGTTTAAAAGTGTGTTGCATTCTGTTAAAAATTAGACAGTGACTTTGATTAAAATTATAGTAAGTACATAATCTAGAACAAATTTATTAGAATAGAAATAATTCATGCGAACGAGGTTATTTAGACACCAGTGAAACGTTATAGATAGAAAAGGAAACAATCCAATTCATTTAAATACAATGATATAGAGTAAGGAAGACAAAAAAGGTAGAGTTGTACGTTTCTGAATAATGTAGGTACATAATAGCGAATTATGTATAGAACTTGCTATGAGGGGAGGACTAGAGATTGATTAGCGATAGGAATTATTACGTCTAATGTTGTCAGCGATAATTCCAGAAACCAAGAACATTTTGTTTAGGTATGCGGATCTTTAGCATTATTATAATAGTATTTGGATAGTTTTTATATCGCCGGTTTTGTGGAGAATCGCCTCAAGTGCCGTGAATTGAATTAAAAATGTCAATCGGTTAGACAGAGCGGAGTATGACAATCTTATTTGTTTGGTGATCTTATTTCACCATGAGTTATTAGTGCGTATAGACACGCAAGTTTTGAAATAAGAAAATTATTATGTTATTAAAAATAATAGCCTTGAGTATGGTTTGGGAGGAGAGACAAATACAAGAAGTTTTCTTAGGAGAGAGTTTTGATGGTAATTAACCTTCGATGAGTGACGAGGGAATTATAATTTGGGAGGAGCAAAAAACGGGTATTAGGAGCTTTGTTCAGAACAACAGTTTGCTGTAATCTGATCTTCAATAAGTGATAAAAGAGCGCAAGAAGTTTTAATTATCTAAATAATACTTTGATGTTATCCGCCTTCTGATAAGGTTCATCAAGAGGAATAGAAAAAAAAAACCGTAATCGATAAATAATAATAATAGGTATGGATTTAATGTCAAATCGCATAATTCAAAATGGTTTAGCTTCACGAAAATAAATACATTATTTCAGTAGGTTATGAGCGTTGCAGATAGTATGATTTCATACCTGCGCAACTAGGGCCGAGACAAAAAAATGGGTGCCTGGACCTTTTTTTTTCCCTTCTCGCAAACATGTGACTGGGTCAAAACGCATCACGTGCAACAACAAAAATAAAATAGATCGACAACCCAAATAACAGCTGATTGAGAGGAATTTTAAGCTAGTTTATGTGAGGCCATCGAACTTCGAGGCCAGCTGTTATTAGATAAGGAAGATTACGGTATTTTAAAACATAAAGTTTTTTCTAGTTTAAACCCGGAAATAAAACTAATTGAATTTGTCAATATCCGAACGACAATTATGAAACAAGTGAAATAGGAGATGCAGTCGCAATTTTAAGAAGAAAAATAGAGATTTAGTTCGACTATGAAATGAGTGAAATTATTTGCAGTCTCTACAAAAAAAAAACACTCTAATTTAGTATCGATTGAGAAATAACTGATATGAGATACGGTCTCAACTATAAAATAAATTAAGTACGACTATGAAATTAGTGATCGAAGATGCAGTGTTAATTAAAAGGTAGCAGGCGTGATAGACAATAGATCATAGGTTTAGAAAAAGGTTACCATGTGCTCGAATATCTGAAGTGGGTACCCGGGCTTAAAGTAGCAGGTACATCATTACGCTAAAACCGGACGACAATGAAACAAAGGGAAAGGACTCGCACGTCAGGGGCGAACTAAGTACTTGGAAAGGTTTATTAAAGCAACGGGCAATACTTTTCCGTTATTAAACAACAGATATAGGATTTTATAACGAGCAAGTGTTAGATGATGGAAAAGAAGGAATACTCTTTAGAATAATAGCTGGCAAATCCAACTGTACGCTTATATTACTAGATTTTGGAAAGAAATAGTCACTTTAAAAAAATCTTCTCTTTCATTCCAAGGGAGGAGTGTGATGGATTTGAGTTTTAATAAGAACGTATTTTTCTTTATTCTTTAAAATAATTCATGGAAATTTGAAGTCTCGAAGAGTACGGGTGGCCGCACGGACAATTTATGGGTCTCTTAAATAAAAAATACCAGAGTTTCATGGAACTCATAGAGGTAGGATTTATTGTAAACACATCCCTTAATAATGATTTATAACTTGTGAATTCTTACTTTGTTCCTTTTCACGGAAATAACGCAGGCAATTGAGGCAGTTAAACAAACATGCTGAAAATTCAAAGACACTACAGAAACTAGACACTTTAGAGAAAACGTGCAGACGAGACAGGGACCATTGAAGAGGGTAAAGTATCAAATGACCCAGAAATATTCCAGTGACGGTAGGTGAGATGAACTCGGCAATGAAAAAGATCTCCGAAATAACCGTTAATTAGATTGGAGAGTTGTGCAATTTCGGCGTAAATTACGTATTTGGAAAAGGGCAGGCTTGTCTAGAAGTACCACTTTGGGTACATATAATGATTTACGAGCATATTAAATTGCATACTAAATAGAATCAACACGGTTTAGTTTATGTTAAAATTAACTAGTTGCTATGGTTCGAAACCGCATACTGGTGCCTCATCTAAAATAACTAAAACAAATGAAATAAGGATTTTTTGAACGACCCGTGTATAAATCTTGGGGACGCCCCTGGAATTTTGAAAGTGTAGAAATAATGGAGTAGGGACGGGCGTCTGGGGGACAGTCAGTGGTGGAGCAGGAGGCAGTGGGTTCAAGAGAGAGTCGAGACAGTCAGTTGTGGAGTAGGGAGGTGATCGGTTCGGAAGACGAGGTGATAGTCGGTTTTGGAGAGTTGTGGAAGAGGGAAGTCGGTCTTGAGTAGGCAGGGAGAGGCGGTTTAGAGAGTCGAGAGGAGGAGGGTCGTTTTTGGGAGAAGAGAGTGAAAGCCGGGTTTTAGAGAGTATACCGTCTGGGTATTGCATGGTGTTTTAGCATGCTAAAAATACGCGCGTGGGAATGGTAGTTACTGCTTTGCGGGTTGGTTTTGTGATTAAACTTGGATATGCACTAAGAAGTATGGTAAGTTTTTATTAATTTACTAACAACTACATTAACAAGCTTCCTAACATTAACAAGAATCTAGTCACGTTACAGAGATTAAATTGAATAAATATTTTGTAAACTTGATCAAAACCGTTCTGATATATCGGTATGCAAATACATTTCAAGATACCCTAGCGGGTACATATAACTTCATTAAGTATTTTATGATAACATCTCATTACACATCAGTTTATCTTCACACAAGCACTATCGACAGTGTAATTACCGTCACTCAATACAAGTAGTCAACCTTTAAGTATTCAAAAATACCTATTTTACAGAAATATATTTAGGTACGTATGATAATTTCCAATAGATACCTACCTGTACAATTGTCTTTTATTGAGTTAAATCATAATCAATCAATGTCAATAAGTGATTTCATCTACCTTCACGTTCGATCCCGCATACGCTGGTTAAGGGGAGAGCGAGTGGACTTTCACAGGCTCCCTACCTACCTGGAGGGCGAGCGAAGGAGACAACATGCCGGTCTGGCTTCGCCTAATTATCCCTCATGGACAAAGAACTGGACTTTGAATGTTGAAGGTACCCGTTGATTCAGAGGGTAGACCTGGTTCTCCTACTATCCTGGCGTTGGTGAGTTATTTTCCCAGCATAGCGTCGGCATTTTGGGATTGTTTGAGCGGACTCACATTCCAAGGTGTCATGGATCGATGCCTACCTTTGACAATATTCAATAGCGAAGGGACGTTTTCACAGAGGAATTAATCGATGGGAACAATTATTCGTCATTGGCTTTCCTACTCGTTTTTACTGGGAGGCGGAGGGACGAGGCTGGCAGTGGACTCGCTACCCTTTTCTGATGCACGTATGGAGTTTTCCTGGCTGTATAATGAAATGACTTGGCGACAGCAGCTTTCCGCAACTCTAGATTCAACGGTGATCTCGTTGTGATTGAATCATAACGAAGACCCCATTCACCAAGAATCACACTCCGGCAGGAGTTAAAATATGTAAAACTTACGTTTATTATGTGTATTTTAATTATTAATACTTATATTAGAATGTATACATGAAGGTGTTATCTTACAGCGGGCACAAACGTTGTATTTTAATATCCTACACTCTGGGATGCACTGGAAAAACTAGCGTATTGCAGATTATAAAAAAACTACAGTTTACATATATTATTGAGAAGTACGTATATGTTTGGATGGATATCGCGACAGGCCGCCAAAGAAAGGTCGTGGCGATCTCTTCCCAGGCGTGTCATGAGGCCTCACAACCCTCGTTTCACAAAATATATATTTCGCCGACACAAGTCGATCTCCTCGACAAACAGTTCCCTCGTATTCCCCAATACGAGATGTCTGACGCGCCGTAACATCACCAGAACCAGAAGCTGATCCTCTATGCATTGAGCTACGTTGAGACACCTCGTGTATATTGATGGGTCCCAAAGCACCAGGAGCTGATCCTCTATGCATTGAGCTACGTCGAGACACCTCGTGTATATTGATGGATAAAAAGATGGCAATCATCAATTAAATTAAAGAATCACACTCCGGCAGGAGTTAAAATATGTAAAACTTACGTTTATTATGTGTATTTTAATTATTAATACTTATATTAGAATTTATACATGAAGGTGTTATCTTACAGCGGGCACAAACGTTGTATTTTAATATCCTATACTCTGGGATGCACTGGAAAAACTAGCGTATTGCAGATTATAAAAAACTACAGTTTACATACATTATTGAGAAGTACGTATATGTTTGGATGGATATCGCGACAGGCCGCCAAAGAAAGGTCGTTGCGATCTCTTCCCAGACGTGTCATGAGGCCTCACAACCCTCGTTTCACAAAATATATATTTCGCCGAGACAAGTCGATCTCCTCGACAAACAGTTCCCTCGTATTCCCCAATACGAGATGTCTGACACGCCGTAACATCACCAGAAGCTGATCCTCTATGCATTGAGCTACGTTGAGACACCTCGTGTATATTGATGGGTCCCAAAGCACCAGGAGCTGATCCTCTATGCATTGAGCTACGTCGAGACACCTCGTGTATATTGATGGATACGAAATCACCAACACCAATCACTTGTGCCTTAAATCTGGTAGAGCTATCTCCCAGTGCATATTTGTGAATGAAAAAACCTTCACCAGTTCCGGAACCTGAATCATCCTCTGGCAAGAGATATAAACATGGCAATCTTCAATTAAATTAAAACAACCGGAGGAGCTGGAATTGGTACTTCAGTGGGCTGGAATTTGACTTCCACCACCCAATGAAGTTGAGGCTATGGAGGTGACCAATTGTTAAAAGCAAATTCCATGTCTTATCTCGATACCAAACCAATAAAATACCTACCCGTAGAACTAATAAATCGTATAATATAACTAACTGAAAAAATACCTAACCGTAGAACCGAGTGATTACGTAGTTAAATAATGATAATTGGTTCATCATGAAATATGTCATTTATTCGATTGTGTTAGCGTTTCATCAGTTGCTGCGTACAGACTCTCCGAGGCGAGGGCGAGATGTGCATTCACGGTAGGAATTCTCATTCCCCATTGTTCTAGGTATGGTAATCCAATTCAGGTATTAGGTCTCTAAGGCGAGTGCCTATATCAATTAATGTAAGCCGAATAATAGTATTTATATTGTGAAGAGTAGTTCGGAGTGCGGGAGATATGAAATTTAAATTCAAGATAGTAGATTGTATCAGAGTCATTTAAAAAAATCAACAGAAAGCAGCACCCCAAAGTCTAAAAGAACCAAAAGTTACCACACAAACCTGGATCACGTCCTGATGACCGAAACAAAAAAAATTTACACAACGTGCGAGGGGCGGATCCAAATAAACGAGGAAGAGGAAGGTCGGCTTGCTAAGAAATATTTAATTGATCAGGTGATTAATTAAACATATTTTAATCTTTTTAGAATCTAACCAGAATCTAAGCGGAATCGGAGCGGCGCGACCGTCGCCAATATTCGACAGGAAGAAACACTATTTATCAAGAGGAAAACAATATTATCGTTAGGGAGGGGGGGGATCTATTACAACTTCAACGATAAAGTTTCCAACAAAAAGAGAATGGATTTTAATTTTTTTTATTTAATCATTTTCGCAACGTTATATAACTTTTAATTAAAGCAAGAAAAAAGCGAATGAAGGATAAATGGTTATTAGTTACGCCTCGATCACACCAAGCGATTTCATCGCTGCTATATCAATAGTAGCGACGAAATCGCTTCGTGTGATAAGGTTTTCGCTTTGAGTAACGCAATTAGTAGCTTTTAAACATAGCAGCGATTCGATTAGAACATGTTAGATTCTAATAGCGATAAACGCGCAATTTTGGCGTTCACGTGACCTAGTCACCGATTACATAACCTCATCGCCGCTATTGAATGTTTTTGGTTTGTTTCATCTATTTTTCGACATGTATTATATTTCACTCGCAGCTTCAGTAGATCCGTGTGATCGTCTGCTAGTGGCGATCACTCACCGCAGAAACTTTGCAGCAAGGAAAACGTGTTAACGGACCTTATGCTATAATCTCATTAGACACCATGAAAAAGTATTCTTTTCATTTTCATAGCTTTTTCCCTTCTATTTTTGTATATTGGCACTTATATGAACTAAGCTTGTCAATTTGACTGCCCTAAAACGGGATTTGGTCCTAGTTGGGCAGTCAAAGCTTTCTCAAATGTTGATCTTAAATAATGTATGTTTCGAATAAATAAATATTATTATTAATTATGTTAAAATATAATAAAAATTAAAAATGGAGACCGTTTGTAATATTTTATTAAAATTCATGAAAATATAACAAAGAACTTTTATAAATCCAATTAATCAGAAACGAAAAAGTTAGAATGGAAATTCATTATGCATTTACTGTTATCTTCTGTAATGTTGAATCAAAAGAGTGATCCCTTGATCTAAAAGATTTCATCAAATTAAAATATTGACTCTATAAAATATTAGTAGATAATTTCCAAAGAATGTTTCTTACTGAATTTGTAAGTATGGTAAATAAACTAGTTTTGAAATATATATATATCACGAGGAATATTTTTCAAGAGCTCAGAAAAAGTAAATTGTATACTTCATTTTGCAAAATTAATTAATTTCTGTTTTCAAACAAGCAACGCTATTATATTTTCGATTAGGTAGGTACGTATGAACTTGACTTTTTCGTCTAATTTAAATTCTTATTCAAACAAAGTAATACTATAAAAATCAAATCCCATTTCAGATATCTTCGACAATGTCTTTTGACGAAATTTTCAGTAGGTGAATTTTAAGGATGGTTCTTTGAAAGAATGCCTTAAACAATTGTGAAGCCAGACCTCTGCTTTTTTATATGGAAACCTTACGTAACTACGTTATTAATATGAATATTTACAATGGATCTGTACAAATACGTACATCCTTTGTCAATTTTAAAATTACATTTTGTTTGTATATTTATATATGCCCAAACAGACTTTTACGTATTTGGATAAAGACATATTATAGCGATTTAAGAGTAAATAATTTGGTAAAAAAATCGATAAAACCATTGAAAATATGTCGTATTGCTGGTAATAACCAATTATTTAGAATTTAGTTTTGAAACACGACATGGCAAAGGAAAAACATGGCAACTATAACGGTTAGTGGTAGTGGTAGGGGTGTGGGTTGGGGTAGGGGTAGAGGTAGGGGCAGAATATCACAACTTCAATACTTTACTCCAAACCATTCAATAGCCCCGGGCAACTTCGGGTACTTCAGCTAATTGATTTATAAAGAAGGGATACCGAGACATTTCTTGAAGCTAATTGTTTATCGTGAATGTCTGTTTTAGAGGTTATTTAAAAATAAATATTTAAGCTAACGGAAAGGAAGATAGTTAATAGCTTTTTATAAAGTTGTTTCAAAATAATAATTTGATGGAAGATAATATCATACGAAATAGCAAATGTCTTGAAAGCAATAAAGTAACGCTTTTCAGTCACGCAATACCACAAATATTTTTTTAGTCATTATAATATATCTGTATCTGAACCACTGTATTTGAGGGTAGTAACAGCTATTCCTCAATAAAATTTTGGATTGAAACATTTCAGAATAAATAAATATCGAACATCGATATTTATTTATTCTTAAATTTAATTATGAAAACAAAAACATTAGCCACTCATTTCATTAGGACAATCCTGTGTTGAGGTGAGCGGCTATACAATTAATAATAATCGGTAAATAGTAACAAATAAATAGTAATACGTAATAATAATATTGTAATAACAATACATTAATAAAAAATTGTTAATATTAGTAAATAATAAGTAAGTAAATAATAGTAAATAAATAATAAAAATGGAATAATAATAATAAAATAATAATAATAAATAAATAATAATAATAAGTAAATAATAATCAGTAAATAGTAATAAGCATATAATAATACACATTACATATTAAGTAAATATTAATAAGTAAATAGTAATAAGTACATAATAATAAAAATAGGTAAAAAATAATAAGTAAATAAAATTATGTAAATAGTAATAAGTACATAAAAAAATAGGTTATTAATAATATGTAAATAAAAATAAAAATATGTAAATAATAATTAATGATATCGCTGCAGTGCATCACGAAGTTTTGCACCGGATGGTTGTTAGCTTCACAGTCAGTCCCAAAACATAATTGATTAGTGATTTTGAAAAATTATTATTCTAATGTATACAAACTATAAATGAATTAAAAAAAATTGCTTTGTATTCATGTTAAAATTTTTGATTAATTACTTACCTACTTTAATCACTTTTTGTGTATGTTTATAATTTATCTATTCTTATATTACTGTGTTCTAATTTTTATCATTTGTCCATACTCGACACTATTATTTTTAGAATTCTATATAATCCTGATGAAGAAAGCATCGCTTTAGAAACATGTAGATGTCTGTGTATATTAGTAAAGTGGTGAATACAAAGTAATTTTTTAAGTTCTTTATTAATAATTACATTGTTTAAAACCACAGTATTTTTTAATGTAAATACTACATGTTTGTACTTATTATTTATTTTTTTGTGTTTTTAATTTTCTTACCGTTTGTGTATACTTATTATTGTTTTTAGTAGGTAACCTGAAACATTTGGCAATTTACAAATTAAATAAAGTGGTTTTAAACAAAGTAATTATTATTAATTTAACAAACATGACTCCACAAAGTTATTTTATATCATTTGTAGAAATAATAAAATGAAACACTAAATATTTTAAATCTTACCTAAAAAAAACAATTAGAAACACGGTGCTGAAATCGAGGTTAACACAAATGACGCCACAAAGTGAATACCAATATTTTGAAAAATTACATACATATATCTTTATTTTATTTTATTGCGCAGATTTTATGTAAGTAATACAAATTTATCTGTTTTCTTTACATTGCTGAAAACTAGGATGCACTCCGGGATCTGGAATGTATAGTTGAGCAATGAATTTTTTGTCAGTTGCTTAAATTCAATAATATGTAAAATAACTTATTGACAAATAAACGTTTTTATTCTTATTATTATTGACCACTGTTATTTTTAGATTCGTAGTGCTATCGATAATATTAGAGACAAATCTAGCAATCCTCAATAGTAGATTAGTTGACTTATTTCTACATAATACGTAATGTTTTTGCATAACTTTAAAATATAATTTTTCGATATATCACATGATTTTCTTTAGGCACAACTTTAGTTACCTAGTTTCTATCAATCTTACATATTCCTAAGAAAAGATAAAAAAAAAACTGACAAAACTGTTTCTTATTGATATAGATATTATACTAAAATGTTTTTAAATCGGCGCGGTCTGTTGTAGGCAGTGGCGTGCAGTCCATAAAAGTTGAAAAGCTGTGACTACCCAAACGAGCTGTTTAAGAAAATAACAGATTTTTTTATTAAAATATATTTTTTCGACATATTGATGAATTTTTTTATCTCACAATCGTATTATTGATAAATTGTTTCTATATGACAAATTTAATAAGCTAATAAATTGATTATATTCAACTCATAATTAATACCCGAAACTGACAAACTTCACACAGCCTACCTTAGGTCATAGATAAATGCACGCCACTGGTTGTAGTTATATGAAATATAGACAGCAAATTAAGGTAATTTGAACCACCTGAAAAAGTGTGAGCGTCTCTCGTTTGCTTGAAGTACTCGTAAATACAATTTTTCCTTACTCTGGATGAAAGTGATTCCCTTATTTTAATATAGAAATTCTTTTTAATACATAAAGTCGATTTCACCGACTTCTCTAGGGCCCAGGTGTTAAAAGATCTTTGTTAAAATTACGATTTCAGTATTATTTATTTCAAAACGGTACAGCTCTTATTTCTAGTCATTATCTGTTCAGTGTATAAACTGATTAATCCATAAAAAAGAAAGATTTTCAAATGAATATGTTTTAACGGTCAGCACCCCAAAAACACAGCAGGTTGCTAACTCAAGAAATAATAAAAATGATTTATATGTAAATTCTATACGGGTAATTAGGAAAATGTATAAGGTTTCAAAAGACATTAACCCTCAAACTGTAATATTTTACATTATATAAGAAATACATACCAAAATTTTATTCAATATGCTTAAAATTGCTTTGCCTGGTTTTCATGGTTCATTTATTTTTGCGATGTATTTCACAGAATTTAATGACCATTGTTTGAGAATTTTCGTCTTTTGAAACCATACACACTTTCTTAACTACCAGTATAGAATTTACAGATAAATCTTTCGTGACGTTGCTTGAGTAAACCTGCAAAGTGATGTTCAGGGCCACTTTTTGGATTTTAAGAAAGAATTTACATTTTAGAAAAATGTTTTATCATTTTATTTCAACGGAAGCAAGTATAAATTGAACTGATTTCGGGCAAACCCCACACTTCTATTGTTCCATCTCTTCAGTGGCATCTACATATGGCTCGTACAGATTCTCGCACAAGTATTCAGATAAAAACAAAAACGGCCGGAAAAAGCTGGGTACTGATTGATGCTTGCAATAACTGCTCCAACAATGTTCTCATTTGCAATTTACTCCCTCGATATATATTTATAGGCTATATTTTCCAATCTATGCCTCCTGGTAAAGGAATTATTGTTACACATACAACCACTGTAGAGGTAAACTGATAGAAGCGTTTTGTTAACTTGTCAGTATGCTCGAAACAATCTCAATTTTTTCTTCTTTTTCTTCTTCAAGAGCTCTCCGGTATCCATCTTTGAACTTAGCCCTCCTTCAATTATTTCCAGAATTGTTGGAGATTGAGATGGTTATGTCGGGCACCTTTTACTTGTTCCTTAACCACTCGCCACTGGTGCGTCATTCTAACTGACACAGATATGTATAATCACCTCTTGGGAAGAGGTGTATACATATCATGGATTTTTCCATGGTTCTTTGTGTGGTGGCAATCTTTTTCGGTTATAATTCACGTTAATCCGATCGTTAACCATTCTATCAATTTAAAAAAAAAATTAAACCTTTATTTTTTCATTCAATTAATAAAAATTTTCAAAGCTAATAAGACAATTTGTAATGTTTTTTTAGTCCTCTTCGCTAGGGGTTTCTGTGCTAAGGCAGACTAGGTTTAATTTAAAAACTGATTGTAGAAGCTTCTACGAAGGTCTTTTCAAGATTCTGTATATCTCCTCTTCTTTGATTTCTTTGAACCAGGATTTAATTTGTTTTTTGAAATCATTTGCCTTTTCTGCTCATTTTTATGATCGGTGGAAGTAAATTATATAGTTCAGTGGAGAGATATTTATAATTCCTTTTTTCGAAAGCAGTTCGTAATGTTATTCTGGTTTGCTCTTGTGTGGAGAAAATAATTTTTCTCCCATTATTTTTTTTTTTTTACTTTTGAAATGTTTGATTAAAACATTCTTAGGATATTCAGGATTCTGCAAAAAATTCTTTTGTTGGTGTCCCTTATGGGGGCTTTTAAGATTGTCTTTATGAATATTAATGAATATAGGCCTTCTTGCAAGGTATTTTTTTTATATCAAAATAGAATTGTTTTTATTTTATTACCTATCTATAAACAAATTTCAAATACAGTCAATATTTCCTAAGATTGAGCTGGTTGGGATTGATGTAAGTATAATTAGTTAGTTTTAGCAATAATCATGAGTAATAGTTTAATCGTTATCAGTAAATTAAGTAAAGACCAGCATGGACTGAACCGCTTTGCAACAATTTTTACAATTTTTTCCATACGTCAGTTTCCAGTATTTAAATTCTTTCAACTATATTATTGATTTCATTGGCCTATAGAGATACCTAAGACTGAAGAATTCTTATGCAACTGGTGATATCCGTTTTAAATCAAATCGTTTTAGATCACACTTCTTGAGATTTTGTGTTCAGTGCAAACAGCCTTTTTATAGGGAAAATTATTATATATCCAGCTCGGAGTTTTTCTAAATGTTTTTCCATCAGAGGCCTTTGAGTGCCATTAGAGGTCGAACCAAATGGAGATTTATGGAAATCACCCACCTGAGAGAATAGGCCGGGGCCGAAGGGGTATGTCCATAAAGCTGCTATAGAATTTAATATATGAAAGGAAGAGAATTTTTTGTAGCCACTGTTGTACCAGGGACGTGTTGAGACTGTATTCGTTAAAAAAAAGTTAAAATCTTTCTACATGCTTTTCTTTGTTCTTTTCTCTATTTCTCTATAATAATAATTATAAATAATAAATAAATTATAAATAAATAATAATAATAATTTGAATAACATATTCGCGCTAATGCATAAAGTTTATTTTGTTTATTTTACCTGCCCCGTTTGAGATGTTTTTATAATACGTATAATAAAATAATAATTGGATTACTTGTATAGCGCCGTTTTTGTGAAAAATCACCTCAATCTTAATTCCTATTCTTTATCTAATTGTCCACAAACAGATACAGAAAAACATAGTTACCTGGCAGGTCGCTTCACATGAACATAGTTTTATTATAAAATTAAAGTATAGAGATGATATTTTTACAGTTGCTCTTTTATCCTCCTTTTCTATTTTTCTATTGATGTTACATTTATTAGAAGATTGGTGGCACAAGAAGAGTTGGCATTTATTTGAAATACTTTTAATTTTTAGGAATGGAAAATGTTTATAAAATGACCTTAAAAAGCGAAAGAAGCTTCTAATGGATATTATTTACAGAGTTGAGGGCTGTGGACGCATTTGCGCACCGATGCGTGAATTTTTGAAACTTTTTCTACAAGCGACTTTAGGTGAGCACTGACCGGCTAGTCTAGCTATGCAATTTACGGGTGAATTTCTTCAATTTATGGATATGATTATCTGTAAAGATGAGTTTTAAGTTTAGTTCTGAATTCTGTCGAGTCTTTGATAATTCTTAAGTCATGCGGCAGTTCATTCCAGACGTTAGGTCCTGATACTCCGAAAGCAGTATATTAGGATGATGTAGAAAAAATGACAATGTCGAAAAGCTTTTATTTTTTATTTCACGCATGCCGTAGGCACATATGATGTAGCACCGCACAACTTTGTCCTAGCAGACACTTATTGTTCATACAGATTTTCTTCTACACTGAATCTAGTATATGATATTAAAAAAAATGTACAACCCAAAAGAGTCCCAAATGCTTCCAATTGTCTGGAGCTAGTTGGTATGGCTGTTTGAAGTTTTTCAAGTTCGGGTATGAAGTCTGCATTAAATATTTGAAAATGGGTATTAAATTATCATCTTCCGCCGATTATTGTTGCTAACTGAATCAAATGTCGCCTACAACACAAAGAGGCGTATCTCAAACTTTCTAAAAGCAAATTTCTAGGAGAGTAAAAAAATAAATTATTTTTGTCGGATTCTTATACATTTGATTACATGTTTCGCTAATGGGCTAAAGAAAATGCTTAATTAATACCCTAATAGCGAAACACTTTCCGGAAAAAAAAAGAAGTTTTTTGCTCTCCTGGAAATTTTCTAAATATGAGATACGCCTATTTGTGTTGTGGGCGATGAAATGAAATAAGAGTATGAGAGAAATTTTCCCGTATTAAAAAAAAAAAACATCATTGTTCATTTGTTTTAATCAGGATAGCACAGCTTTTCAGCCTATAGATTGCACGCCACGGCCAAATGGGGTACATTATGAGGCTGAAGGGATTGGGGGAAGGGAAAAAGATGAGAAAGAGAAAGTTTGGAGGTACCTAGCGATTTAGATCTGGTCACCAAATACGGATAAAATTAAATGAAACAAACTTTTCGATTATGATTAGTAGTTTTTTACCAGGGCGAGATTGAAAGGTATTGGTAAATTTAATCATTATGTAATTTATGTTACTATATTTCAATCACCAATTAATACAGGTTAAAAAAAATCGTGCTTTGGGAAAAAATCGTACTTTAGTGGTGCGAAATTTAATATAAAATGTAACCCAATTTTAAATCCATTGGAAAGACTAATTGAATTCTAAGGCAGTTTTCTGATATTTGTATGAATTGTACTTTTTGTAGGCCAAATTTATTGCCCCAAATCGGCAATTTATTTTGTAAGAGCTCAGAGCAATTACCAACAGTAAAAGGTTAGCAGGAAAGGTCATTCGATAGAATTTTTTTCTTTATGGCTAATCAATTTCATTTTATTGGAAAGCCGATTCGGAGAATTGTTTTTTTTTTGAAGAAAATAAAAATTGTTAAATGTTATTTATAGTATGGCAAACAAAAGAATGCGCTATAAGGCGAAAATCAACCGGAAAAAAATCGCCAATCACCATTCTGGATTCCCAAAACACTTCGAATAACTTTTGGAAAGCTGCGCAGTACACGATAGGCCGAGAGCATTCTTTATTTTTCAAAGCTCTACCTACCTACGTCCTAGTGAGGAAATTTTTTACGTAGGAATATTTATACTTTTGAACATTGGGATAAACTAGGATGGAAGTGTTTTTTTTTTCGTTTTTCCGGGGCCAGTGGGACTATGGGATTCCCAATTATGGTGGGGTGTATGGTTGAAAGTAGTGGGGAAAGGAAGGAGATGTGAAAGAGGAAAGTTTCTGGTTATTCAGATCTGATCATCAAACACGGCTAATGCCTATTTAAGTAATTCCAATTCATTTAATGATGGTCTTTCACCAGAGCGATACTGACAGTATCTACCACACAGATACTGTCAGTATCGAGGGTAAGTTTAGGGAACTACCCTCTAACCAATTGAGCCAATGCCACCCCATTGTTCTCCTTCATTTTGATCGATATCGTACTTCAATTTAAGAAGTGTTAAAATCATCTTCAATTAATTCCCTTTTTTTTGGCTTCAACTGCAAGATTCTACCCGAATTTATTTGCAGTCTTTACAGTGTCTCGGATATAACTATCCGATTTTTTTAAAGGGGCATCCATTGACATTGTCTACAAGTCTAGGATTATTATTCACTTTTATATTGAATGTTAATATTTTCCATATAGCAGACATCTTGTAATCGTTGATGCAGAAAAGGTTCTGGAATGGTGAATCCTGTCGCTACGAAATTGGCGTAGCTCTTTTGTTTGTAATTTCTAGGTAAACACAACCGTTTATGTTCAGAATATCATACCGATATTGCACTAATGAGCTTTGAAATATTTATTTAACTGCCATTTTTTTCTTAATTTAACATGTCATCGAAATGTAGGCTTTAAATGAAAATTAATACTGTTTTCTTAAAATAATGGTCATAAGTAATTTAATTTTAGATGGTCTCCGTTACACGGAATAACATGGATACCTCTCCATAATTTTACGAATTATTTGCTGTTATTTTGGCGATGTGTGTAACGCGTTAAACTTTATTTTAATTCTAATTTGTCTCGTAACAGAGTTATAAAACGCTCCACCACACAGCCTTAACACCCCCATCACACTTCCGCCGCCATCTCCATCCCTCATCCCCCCTCCGCCACCTGCCGCCACTTCCGGAATAAAGCCGTCACTCTTTACAGGCAACCAATAAATCCCCAATAACCTTTCGCGGCCCCTATTAGCATACACGGCGGGGGTCGTGAACCCAACAGGTAAATGAACACATGATTTGATGTGATTTAAGATAGTCACTGACAAAAGTAATATGTCGATTACTTTTTAGGGTAATACGTTACATTACGTAGCGATTCCTTCTCCTTTTTGAACCAAATTTCTTTCTGTGCCCCGATGGAGGAAAAGTGTTAAACATTGGCCTAAGAAAGAGGAGGAAGCGTAACACTATTTATTTTCTCACAAAAATCACAAGCCACTAAGTTACTGTGAAGAGATTTAAGCCTCGATAGAACATTATTGTGTTTATAGGAAATGTATAGCCATGTTAACAATACTACATTGTTTTCATCTATACGAGTTAACAATATCCCATCGGCGTCAACTTTTCTCGATATTATTCAAGACATCCATAAAGTTCAAGATTTACAACCTTGGGGCAGACCGAAGACTCCTTGCGTGGACATACTGATTGTGCTGAAATACCCGAAGAGTTCTGTCTCTAGGGAACGCTCAATCCTTACCAGTTGACAACTGTCTTTTCCCTGATGTCTTATGCCGGTGCCGCAGAACACCTGAAGCATATTTGAAATACGTCAGAACGTCGTGCTCTTGATAATCTACACAGCCAAGCGCAGCCGCACTGCCGATAGATGAAAAAGCTAGAAGTTGCACGAGGTGTGGCCATTCAGCGAGTATTTTCTTATATCTCTCAATTTTATTTAACGTTTAATTTTTCTATAATAATAATACTAAAAACTTTCGTTTGTCAATAATTTGTTATTTTAAATATTTTATTACATATAATTTAGTTTTAGTAATTGACAAAAAGGTGACTGCTCAGCTATACTTTCCGGAGCCCGGAGTGCGGCTGATTTTCAGCAGTGCCTACAGAAATTATATAACTTGTTACATAAAATCTCTTTACTTAATAAAATAAATTTAATCATTGTAGAAAATAATATTAACAAAACCTAAATGAAATGTGAAAACGGAAAAATAACAGAAAATAAAAAAGATTTCAGTCGCATCTGGGACTCAAACCCAAGTCCTCCATATTAATAAAAAATCGGATATTAATCCGAAAACACTGTCTAGATTGCAATTGTGTTCCTTAGGAACTTTGTAATCATTATAAAAATAGCTGCCAATAATATGGGATAAAAAATGGTGAATAATATTAACAAATCTTGAATTTGTGATATGATGTCGATGAAGATGGCATAAATTGAACTGGTCAAGTTTAGCTAAGTTGGTTAAGCGGTTACCCCGGGTAAGCAGAGGACCTGGGTTCGAATCCCAGATGCGACTGAAATCTTTTTATTTTCTGTAATTTTTTCCGTTTTCATATTTTATTTAAATTATGTTAATATTATTTTCTACAATGATTAAATATAAAAATGAGGTTTTTAAATCTCAATAAAAAAAAAATTATAATTAAAAATTGAAAATAAATTTAAATCAAATAAAAAAAAGATTTTACATTTAAAAATAGAATAATTACAATATTAAAAAAACAGTATCCACTTTATCATTTATTATTTATGTTGTGCGGCTGACTGTGGAGTCAGCAAAATTTCGCTGCACAACTTCTTGAAGCACTGCAGTGATGTCGACCTTCGAATTTCATAATAGTGGTATTTCATTCCAAAGTTTTGGTGAGCAATAGCTGTATCTACTATCAAATAAAGTGGTTCGATGTCTGGGGAGAACAAGAAAATGGTCTCTTTGTCGTGTATTGTATGCATGAATCATGGGACCACTGCAGTTTATCAAAAAGATAGGAAGGAACCTTCGAATTCATCAAATTGAACATTTGACACATTTGATGTAATTTCCTGCTGACATAATAACGATCGTTTCCTAGGGTAAATCTGTCATTCAGAAAACATTAAAATTTTTGTTAGACCAGTAATGACGGTGCTGAGTCACCAAAGCAGTAACCGAATTTTTTGATCGATTTTTCTCCAACATATCTGTACAAATAAGTGAATTTAAAATATTCTCTAAACTCGGTACCAACGGGTTTTTGATGGAGTAATTGATGGGGTTTAGAGGTCCATACCATCCGTCGTCCAGCCATAAATATGCTTAGGTCTTTTAACACTCTTTCGCCGAGCAAGCTTATTAAGAATAAGCCTTTTTGTTGGCTAGTTCTCTTCCATCCTTCCTACATGTTCTGGCCAGTAGGGCTAACCTAGTTTTATAAATCTTGTTATTGACGGTATTTCTAAAAGTTATTTGAATGACAAAGACCAATTTTTTGTAGGGAATCAAAGATGTGTGCAAAAAGTTTTTAATTTATTTAAAAAAAAAATAATTTCAAAACTGTTTATAAAGATGCTAATATACTTACGATCCTTGTTTCAATAAAAATACAAAGTTAACAATATGATGAACAAGAAAAGATGCCCGAATAATTCGAAGTACCTGAAATTTCTTAGTTAAAAAACCTGTAGTTTCTCGAATAATTTATAACTTAATAAATGAATTAAATAATATACTTTTCATTCACTACTTTAATAATATAAAGATATCTGCATGTTTATAAAGCATTCTCAATTTCATCGTTTATACATATTACCAGCTAATTACTGGATTATATAAAAATTTCACGTTTTTTCGACCACACAATTGCATGACAGAAAGTCAGCCAAATATTATAATGATAATAAAGTTGTAGAGGATTGCACTGGAAGAAGAAAAAATCTTATCTTAAAACACTCTCTCCTTTGCCGTGGACATTAAGAAATTATAATCACTGCTCTAATAATGAAATATAAATTTTTAATGACAGGATTAATCAATTTAAAAAAAAAATTACCAATAATATTAAGCAGATAACATGCTGATGTCCTTCATGACACTCAACATTAGGTACCAATATTTTTTTTATTTAAAATTATTTAAAAAATAAATAAACAAATCATACGGAACATAAAATTTCGCATGGCTAGCATAAGAAAAATATAAAATTACAGAGTTCTTATTCAGGTGGTAATAGAAGATGTCCACACAATGTATTAAGACAAGATATCATGCTTTAATAATAAAATCTATAAAATTAATTATTAAAATACTTTATTCCAAAAATATTTATTTTTTACATTCATAGCAGAATTGTAAAAAAAAACAACGACAAAAAAATATAAAAATATAATAACAAACAAAAAGTTACTCATGACTAGTCAGAAAAACATTATTTTATGGAGTTCTTTATTCAGATGGTAATAGAAAGATGTTCGAACAAGATATCGTATAATAATAAAAACAAGTGAGTTATTTTTAAAAACGTTGCGAAAAATGGCTCTATCCGTGTCTAATGATCTGATCTAAAGAGCCCGGTACTTTGCAACCTTTCCCTTGCTCATCTCCTCAAAACATCCCCATAGTCTCACTGACTTCAGACAGTTGGCAGACGTCGGGACTTTTGTGCGAAACTCTCATAAAAAATGTGTCTTTGGTGCATTCGTGTGCCCCAAGTAAACCAATTTATTCCTTATTCAGGTGAAAATGAACAAAATGAACACTTTCAAAATAATAGCGATTTCAATCTTGAACAGATATTCAAATTCATCTGCCTGTCTGACGCCATGGAGGAAAGGTCTTATGTAAATTAATTAATTAACTCCTGCAACTAATCAAATTCAAAGTACCTCATCGACAAACTCGGTAAAAAATATTATTCTGCAATAGTAATTCTGAGACTAACTACCAAATACATGCACCCATTTCTCGCCTACATACAGTGAAAAAAAAATCACCTCTGCTATAGATATATTTAAAATAAGTTTAACCATACTTAATAGATACCTGAATGATCTTTTCATGTTGTAACGATTACAAGAGCATCGTATAGGAGCTATTATATAGAGCATGATATAGCGCCTGTAATTACCAGCATTATTCAGAGGTCTTTAAAAAATTCATTTGTTCCCGGCACACTTAAAAAGTCACTAATAACACCAATACTGAAAAAAACAAATCTTGATGCTGAAAATGCGGATAGTTACAGGCCTATATCTAATTTACCCTTTCTTGCCAAATTGCTAGAGAAAATTGTAGCTAAACAATTAGTGGGGTATTTGAACTCTGCTGGTTTGTTTGCGAAAAATCAATCAGCCTATAGACAGTTTCATTCAACAGAGACTGTTCTTTTGCGGATCATTTCAGATCTGATTCTTGGGATGGAAGCAGGTAAAGTGGGTTTAGTGTCCATCCTTGACATGAGTGCTGCATTCGATACGGTGGATCACAGTATCCTACTAAATGTGCTCGATACCGAATTTGGCGTTCGGGGTGATGTGCTAAAATGGATGACATCTTACCTGTCTGGACGAATAAGCTCAGTAATTTTCAATAAATGTACTTCACCTGAATCTCCAATTGAATTTGGAGTTCCCCAAGGTTCCGTCCTGGGTCCCATTCTCTTTATTTTGTATACAAATCGTCTTGAACGCCTCATTCACTCGGCTGGCTTTGAATCACAGGGCTATGCGGATGATCGTATAATTTTCAAGTTTTGTTCTCCGGATGAAAAACACATCTTAAAAAAATGAGGTTGTTGACTTTATTGACACAGAATCAAGTTGGATGTCTGTTAATAAACTTAAACTTAACCCTACCAAAACAGAGTTCATTTGGATATCTTCTCCCGGAAGGCAGGACCTTCTTGATTTCAGTCCGATTCAAATTCAGGGCACTGATATCATTCCTTCTAAAGAAATTAAATTTCTTGGTTTCACTATCGACAGTTGTCTATCTCTTGAGTCGCAAATCTCAAAGGCGGTAAGTTCTGGCTTTTTCCATCTTAGGCAGATAAAATCAATCAGTAGATGCCTTCCCTCTGATGCAGCTAAAACACTAATAAATTCTTTTGTTGTCTCACGTATGGACTACTGTAATAGTGCATATGCTGGTCTCCCCCAGAAACAACTCAATAGGATCCAGTCTGTCTTCAATGCTGCGGCGAGAATTATATATAGTGAGCCTAAATATTGTCACATAACTCCACTTCTAAGGGATCGCCTTCATTGGCTTCGATGCCCTGAAAGAATAGAATTCAAGATTTGCTTAACAACCTTCAAAGCACTCCACGGAAAGGCACCAGCCTATATATCTGAACTCTGTGTCCGACAAAACCCAGGTGATAGACAGCTTTCTTTGAGGTCAGCAGATTTGAATGCTGCTAACCGATTAGTTGAACCCTCTCGGTCAAATAAACCCGTGTACTATGATCGCGCTTTTTGTATATCGGGCCCGGTCATCTGGAATAAGCTTCCCCCAAATATTGCTAACATTCAGAATTTAGCAGAGTTCAAACGGGTATTGAAAACAAAATTATTCAAAAAATCCTATCCGACATAAAACATAAATTCATGTACGTAGAAACATAATTTCAGGACATTTTTCTTTTTTCTTTTTCCTTTTCTTTTTCTTTTTCTTTTTCTTTTTCTTTTTCTTTTCTTTTTCTTTTTCTTTTTCTTTTTCTTTTTCTTTTTCTTTTTCTTTTTCTTTTTCTTTTTCTTTTTCTTTTTCTTTTTCTTTTTCTTTTTCTTTTTCTTTTTCTTTTTCTTTTTCTTTTTCTTTTTCTTTTTCTTTTTCTTTTTCTTTTTTTCTGTTTTTTTCTTTTTCTTTCAATCCTCCATAGCTTATTTAGTTGCGGTTTTCTCTCCTTGTTATTTAATTCCATTAGTATTCAGTGAAAAACCATGTATATAATGTCATATAATTTTCTCTTGTTATTTGTACCTACTACATATTTGATTATTTACACCCTTAGTTTCTAAATTGTTATTTTATAATACCTGCTCATGAATATTGTATGTCATAGTATTAATTTGCATATTGTATATATATTATAATAACAGATATACTATGTAGTATATCTGTTATTTTACAATTAGGTTAGGTTAGTTAGTGTAAAGCGCACTTGAGGTGAACCTTCACAAAACTGCGCTATAGAAATTAACTCTTATTATTATTATTATTATTGTGTATATATATTTTTAATTATCTTTTTACTTATCTACAATCCAAAATCTTGTTCCTTCTTTTTTCTTTCTCTGTATCATGCACTATATGATGTATTATGCAATTTCGTACATTTTTACGTCGTCCGAAATATAAAAAAAAGTGAATTTTTTTTCTCACAATGTCATGAACTCATATTATATTATATGATGCACTTGTATATTATGTATCATGTAGATAAGGCTAGTACTACCTTCATTTAAAAAAAAGTAGTATCTACAAATTAAGAACCTTTCCCTTTATAACTTCTGTCATGCACTTATACATTATTATAAATACATATATATTATAAATATGTGAGACGTATATACTTACTATGTATCATGTTTTTTTTTGTTAACTTAAAACTTTTTTTTTCTTTCTGTACACAAAATCATTTAAATGTAAAAATTTGTAAAAGCCTATTGGGCAAAAATATGGTATACTGCCTGTTTTAAGAACTTAATTAAAAAATAATAATACCATTGAATCCGAGCCTTAAATGGTTTTAATCGTCGCGATTTTTTTACATTTATTTTTCCATCGCCACCGGGTTGCCAATCCCCTACCTATGGATTATGGATGTACCACCCCCCCTCGTTTACACTCTTTAGGTTCTAATTTATATCCCGGGAGCACGTTAACGTGTGCGAGGTTGCACAGACTTTCCACCGATAGGTGCTCCAAGGGTACCTATCAGCCAACGTATTTTACTTTTCGAAACGTTTTCTGCTGAAAATCAGCTTTCAGAATTTTCAGAACGCGAGTGAAAAGATGATTAATTGGATGTGTTAATGATTTATTTTTCCGTAAATTGGCGGCTAGAATTCTAATTGACCCTTAGAGGTTTATTAAAAAAAATGAGATATATCATGATATTTTGTCATACCATATAATGGGAAATTGTTCCCGTTAAGCTATTGCAGGTAGTTTGTCAGCAGGAAAAATAGGCCAACATTATAACCTATGAACATAGAATAAAGGAGCATAACAGAAATGCGATGTGGACGTGTTTTGTAATTCAAAAGTCAGTCCATTTGGGCCTTAAATTTCAAATACAAAAAAAATTATCGTCTTTTCATTTCGATCAAATGGAATGGCAATATACAATGCGGACAGTGAAAGAGACATGGAGCGCTATGCTTTCATAGATTCCATCGGGACTAGAACCAAACGGTACTAAGTCAGAGGCTTTGAAGAGAAATTGTGAAAAAAAACAAATAAAATTTACTCGCGCACACCGGGATTTGAACCCGCGAACTCCAGATTCGTTGCCAAGGATTACAACCACACAAATATATTATGTCAAATATTTTATAGCCTTTTTTATTTCACGAGAAAATTTTTTAACGTAGCCAGTTTTTCTTGTGTGATTTGGTATTCATTTTTAATCCTCTTCGACTTACTGTTAGATTACTCTTTGAAAATATTTTAATACAAATCATGAGGAGTTGTTATAATGTACGTACTTTGATAATTTCAGAAAGATGAACGAAATATACAATAACATGCAGAAACAAGACAACAAGCAAAGGAATCTCATGAAACTGTAAACAAATACCAAACCATACCTTCCCTTCGATACCTAAGTGAAGCCATACGCTGTAAGCTATAGCTTCTACGGCTTATCGGCAAATCCAGCTTCGGATATGATAGCGGATTTTGCAGCATAATATATCATAGGAATGACCACTGAAGCATAAATCTGTAGAAGTGTGCTTTGAGCATGCCGTGTGCCTAAAGTGAGCAATTTTTTTCCATACTTTATGTAATTTTTGTAATAAAATATAAATTTGTTTTAAAGTAATTCAAATTAATTTAATACTAAGCGTATTTCCGAAACCGATCGATCATTATATTAAATTGAGCCACAAAGTAAATGCTTTTTAAGAATACGAAATTTTATTTATTCATTTTCGGGCAATCATCAATTAATATTTTTTCCTTTTTGTACTCCTTGTGACTTTAAAGATATGAAAATAATAATGTATTAAAAAAAAAATAAACAAATTATACGAAACATAAAATTTCGCGTGGCTAGCATAAGAAAAATTATATAATAATAAAAACAAGTGAGTTATTTTTAAAAACGTTGCGAAAAATGGCTCTATCCGTGTCTAATGATCTGATCTAAAGAGCCCGGCACTTTGCAACCTTTCCCTTGCTCATCTCCTCAAAACATCCCCATAGTCTCACTGACTTCAGACAGTTGGCAGACGTCGGGACTTTTGTGCGAAACTCTCATAAAAAATGTGTCTTTGGTGCATTCGTGTGCCCCAAGTAAACCCATTTATTCCTTATTCAGGTGAAAATGAACAAAATGAACTTTCAAAATAATAGCGATTTCAATCTTGAACAGATATTCAAATTCATCTGCCTGTCTGACGCCATGGAGGAAAGGTCTTATGTAAATTAATTAATTAACTCCTGCAACTAATCAAATTCAAAGTACCTCGACGAAAAACTCGGAAAAATATATTATTCTGCAACAATAATTCTGAGACTAACTACCAAATACATGCACCCATTTCTCGCCTGCATACACCTGGAAACAAACCTGAACACCTCTGCTATAGATATATTTAATATAAGTTTACCCATATTTAAAAGATACCCGAATAATATTATTTTATGTTTCAACGATTATAAGAGCATCGCATAAGAGCTATTGTATAATTATTTTTTTTAAATTATCTTTTGTATCTACAATACAGAAACTTGTTGCTCTTTATACTATGAAATATGCATAATACATAGTATGTATAGTGCATGATATAAACACGTTGATTTTTTTTTCATAATATCATGAACTCATATTATATTATATTATGCACTTGTATATTATGTATCATGTAGATCAGGCTAGTACCATTTTTATTTGAAAAAAAAAGTATTATCTGCAAATTAAAAACCTTTCCCTTTATAACTTTTGTCATGCACTTATAGATTATTATAGATACATATGTATTATAAATATATTACACTTGTATACCTACTATGTATCATTTTTTTTTCTTTTTGTATACAAAATCTTATAAAATGTTAAAATATATAAAAGCCCATTGGGGTGATAATAATTAATAAATGAATAAAATAAATTGGCCACATCAGATATCTTTCGGAATATCAACCTTCTAGGAATTATCTGTTCAATGGGATTAACAGAGTGCAAGTGGTGTGGGAATATAAAAGACTTTGAGGGATAAAAAATGTAATTGCATATCGACTTTCACGTCTGTCATATATTTCAGTGGACATTTTTGAATCTCGCAATGAATTTGTGCTAAATAGGCAATGATGCATCGAACAAGAGTCAAGTCAGCATGTTACGTCGGTTTAGTCAATGTCAGTTTAATACTTTACATGCACGATATGGCCAGCAATCCACTAGCTACGAGGGGAGCAATTTATATAACTGCCTTCCAGAAGTTATTAAAAAAAAAATTTTTGTGTATTTTTGATTAAAAAATGTTCTTTGCGAAATTAAATGAATAAAATATTTAAAGTTCAGAATTTTTTTTATATAGTTAATTTATTTAGGAAACCATTTTAGTTAAATATAAAATGTAATTTTCTTCCTGGAATAAAACAAATTCTTAGAATTTAGAAATTAATATACTATTGCAGTGATTTATGATACCTGAATTTTCAGCATTTTTCAGTAGAAATGTAAGGCATCTTTGGTGATCAATTGATAAAATAAATTAATAAGAATTATTTTGTTCAAACCACCGTTTTTATTATATAAACATATACATGTTTAAGAAGCAAAACTCTCCTCATCAATATAATCAATATACTAAAAGACAAATAATAAGCATATAGAACAAATTTTAGAAATTAGAAAAAGTGTTCAAAAATAGCCATTTAAATATTATTAATAATCAAATGTGTCGAAGTTTTCTTAAATTTGTTTTAACACATTAATAACTATATTTATAATATTATTTTAATACATTTCAAGCTTTACTATTTTCTTGATTTAATTTATATTAATAATAAAAATAATACTATTGTACGAAGCTATCACTTTGTGATTATCCATTATAATCAAATGAAACAATCAAACTTTGTTTTAACCACATTTATTTTACACGCTTACCGGTTTCGGAACAACCGTTCCAACGTCAGTATACACTTGCCTTGACGATGGAATGGTTGTTTCGAAACCGGTAGGCGTGTAAAATGAATGTGGTTAAAACAAAGTTTGAGTGTTTCATTTGATAATAAAAATAATTTATTTTTTAAATTTCTAATATAAATTTTTTATGTAATATTTTATTATAATCTTTTAATTATTTTGCTTTTTTAATTATTCATTTACCTACTTTCGTCACTCGTTAATTTATGTTTAAGTTTGTAATTTGTTCTATTTGCTTATTATTTCTCTATACTTTTATTATATTATTGTTTATATTGGGGAGCTTTACATTTGAAACATGTAGATATTTAAATATTAAAAACAGTGCTTTAAACAAATTATTTATGATGCTACAAAGCGATTATTCGCCTCTTGAAGAAATTAATACAATTGTTAATATTTAGGATATCTGATGTAATGTAAAAATAGTGCAAGCCTACTGAAGCCCTTATCCAACAATTTAAAGTAATTGCTGATGACGATTATAAAACTCGTAAATCATTTAATTCGCTAAATTAATATTATAATGGGACTTCTTGAAACTTCAAATGGGGCTCTTTCTAATATTATGAAGTTACTAACCGATTGCACGAATATTAAAGTTTAAAATTTAAATTAACGCCATGAGATTCTCGTTTCTCAATTTGCTGTCTAATAAAATATTACATTTTCAAGTGATATTAATCTTGAAATGAAATTTAAACATTTTACAAATCCCCTCAAGCGAAGAAGATATTTAATGTACATATGTATTACTTAGCTGTAGAGGAATCAGAAATTCCCACATGCGAAAATAAATTAAATCAGTAACATAAAACAACACAAGATGATATTAGACGCATTTCTAAGAGAGCCTGGTTTAAACATCGGTAATTTAGTAATACTTGACAGCAGAGTAAAACTTCAAACCTTGCGACCGTAACTTGAACCCAAATTCTCATAAATTTTCATTGAGACTTGTTGATATTTTCAAATACCGTAGAAATATGACAATACCTCCAGCTCCTGACATTTCCTATACAATGATATGGCAACACGCCACACTAGCGCTTCTAGTGGCCTGCGTTGGCGGAATATGGTTTTTCCATACATAATAGATTTTCTGTGAAATACATTCTTAATAAATTATAGAAATCGAAAATTCAAAAAAATAAATATTAAGTGACCTACATAATGATTTTACGCCTTTTTCTTCATAAACGAAAAAAATATTAAAGTGGCCATTAGGTTTGTACTAACATTTATAAGCCTCGCCATTCGACTCTCGTGCTCGGGCTGGTGGTTTAGAAAGAAAATAAAATACTTATTTAGGAAATTGTCAGAATTTTTCTTTAATTTCTTATTTTAAAACTCTTTTATACTCAACATATGACAATTCCTATCATTAATTTTTAATTATATATGGTTTAATGAGGACATTAAAATATTTTTGCCTATTTAAAGCGTGCATGAATTAAAAAAAAAGTCGAATAATAATTAATATCCTTATTCAGAAAATTATTAAGAAACATTCTAATAATAATAAGTACTAATTTAATAAATAAATTTATTAAAATTAATGAGAAATACTTTGTGGACACCACTGTTTAATATGTAAATATCAACATGTTTCGGAAGCGAAACTTCCCTCATAATAAATTTATTATTTAATATTTTATAGTTAGACATTATAATAATGTATATATCTATATATAAGTCGAAACCGGTAGCGCAGTAATAAAATTAAGTATCAAAAGTACATAGTAGATAAAACTCTTCAAACAAAATGCCTAGAAATTGTAACATAGTTAATCCCCAAGAAATACAAAAAAAACTTATTAAGTTTACAAAATATCTAAAATTTTTTTAATTTTTTTTTCATATTCACCGAAATGTGTTAATTATTAAACTTTTTTCTAGATATATTATATTACCATACTATGTCAATACTAGCTTTTTTCTCTTCCATTTTTGTATAAATTAAATAAGTATATTATTAAAATATATTTTGTCACAGCTTTCTTAAAATTTGTTATAAATAATGTACGTATCAAATAAGTAAACATTATTATTATTCTATTTTTTTTATAACTTATTGAAGTTTGTAAACCTCATTGTAATATTTAATCATTGAAGAAGATAATATTAAAACATCCCAAATGAAACATGAATCCGAAAAATTAATCAGTCAAGCGTTCTTTGCCAAGCGGTTGTCCCGGATAGACAGAGGTCCTGGGTTCGAGCCACAGATGCGACTGATACCTTTTTTATTTTTCGGATTCGTGTTTCATTTGGGATGTGTTAATATTATCTTCTTCAATGATGAAATATTATTATTGTGTTTCAAAAAAAATTACATCATAAAAGTAATTTAACTCGAACTAGGCAAAAACCTAGTTCCGACCTAATTATTAAATGATAGCTTTTTTTCATTCAACTAACTTAAATCACCACAGTATAACTTTAAGATTTGTTACACATCCTTCCCGGATCTTTTCCCTTTGCCTATGACAGAACGTAATTTAGTGGCAATTAATATTCGCCTCGCATAATCTCTAAGCGCCACAATACGAACATTAAACCGATATATATTTTTACCGCCTGAAATTAGTATTGTGATCACGATTTCATTACGCGTCGCATGGAATATATATTATATTACAACAGGGTATCACAGATAATGGCGTTCTTTTAAAAAGTATTTCCGCAAAAAATCGTATTTGTTTTACAGATAACAGTGTTTGAAATAAAATACCAACTTAAGAGGAACGGCTGTGCGGCCTGTTTCATACAAAACTGAATTTTGGATTTGAGACCAAAATTCTCACCCAAACCGAAAGATATTTTATTTTATCGAAAGGTATAGCAAATACCTAGTAAGGATCACAAATATTTTATTTATTTTTGTTTTAAATTATGATATATAGGCCATTAAATAAATCGATTTTTCACGATTTTAGAGACACCTTTAGCAATTATTTGGAGGTTAATGCTAATAAAAAAAAATTAAAAAATGCCCCACCTACTATGAAAACATAATGAATTAAAAAATAAAAATAAAACGTAATCAGCATTATGATGGGCTTAAATTTAAATTAAAAACGACTGGTTTACGTTAGAACACAAATTTGACGTACATAAATTAAAATATACACCCGAAAAAACGTTTTTTTAGAATGATTGGTTTTGTTTTTTATTTTATATTACGTAATCGTATTTACATGGCAAATATGACAAATAAAAAATTACCATCGACCTGCAAATAATTTCTGAAGTTACGTCTAGAAAAATCGATTTCCGTATTGTCCTATATCTCATAATTTAAAACAAAGATTATTAAAATACTCCTAATCCGCACTAGATATTTATTGTGCTTTTCATTTTTAAAACAGATTAACCCCGCTTGCTATTAAAGTGTCGTATATGACAACGATGTTAATTTCAGAATGAAGCAGCTATCGAGTATTAATATTATGAAGTTCGCGGTTACAAAATTGATATGGATATGTTATGAGAAAATTTAAAAATTACGCTTTACTACGGCTTTGCTACGTTTTTATTCGGATTTTCAAGTTATATCAAGATCATTTCAATTCGATTATTAGTTTTATTTAAAAAAAAAATGTACGTGATATCTTACAAGAGTCCCAACTGCTCCCAACTCTTTCGAGTCAGTGAGACTATGGCATCCCCAATTGGGGGTATGTTATGAGGCTGGGAAGGAGACGGGGAAGGAGAAAGGTGGGGAAGTATTCATATTTTAAAGCAACGCTTCGATTCTGAATGGTGGTCTTTCACCAGGGCGATACTGACAGTGTCTACCACTCTGGAACGTGCCCCAAATATACTATAAAATATTTAAAATGAATAATGTGAAACAATACAATTTAATCAAAAAAAAATTATTTGCCCACGCCGGGATTTAAACCAGCAACTCAGCCACCGACCAGTCAATCAAACGTAAATAATTCACTGTTTTTTTTGTTTGTTTTTATCTACGAGTTAACAATCCCATCTGCTCTAAACTTCTTGGTTTATGCAATTCATCACCACAAAGTTCAGAATTTATAACCCTGGGGTAAACCTAGGACTCGGATGTATTAATTACCTTATATTATTTTGTACGAAATATGTACTTTAAAACTATGAACTGTATTTAATTAAAATTGAGTGAATTTTATATAAGAGTTGTTCTGTCAAATGTCGGTGGAACTACGGCAATCCTAATATTAGGGACTATTTTTAGAAGGGTTAGGGAAGGAGAATATGGTAGTGAGACAGGAGGATGGTTTGGGCATGTAGAGCGAATGAACGAAGATAGGAGTGTAAGGAGAATATACGAGGTGTGTTCAAAAGAAAAGGTGAATTTTGAATTTTCGCGGGCTGTGTACATTCGATTATCGTTTTTTTGTTTTGTTTGTTATATTGGTACACATATGTTTATCAGATGTTAGCATTATCAGCCATTTTGGATCAGTCGTTTGTTTTTGACAACTGGAAAGGTTAGTTACGTTTTTGGGTGTTCTTCGATTTTTTATTTAGGTTCGTTTTCTGAGGCATCATCAGTCCGATTGAAGTGAAATTTTAGATTTGCTTTATTTTCTATATCCTCATCAGCATTTCTTCCAAAAAAAATTTTGTATTATTTTTAGAAAAAAAATGTTAATAATTGTTAATCCTATGGAGGAATTTCCATATTATAGAACATATGATAAACATGTGTGTACCAACATAACAAAAAAAAAACGATAATCGAATGTATGGTACACAGCCCGCGAAAATTCAAAATTAACCTTTTCTTTTTAACACACCTCGTATGACGCGAACGTGAATGGAAGAAGAAGTCGGGAACGTCCGAGGAAGACATGGCACGATCAAGTGAATCAAATACTTCAGAAGTCGGAATAACAGAAGAGAATGTATGAGACGTTGCATGAAAGTTAATGAAGCAAGAAGTGTGTGCCAAGATCGAGTTGTTTGGCGGTACGTCCTCTCTGCCTACCCCTGCGGTGAAACGGCGTGATGGTTAGTTAGTTAGTTAGTTAGTTAGAGACAGGAGGATTGAGAAGAAGAGCTATCTATCTATTCACGTATAGTTATATGAAATAGCTAAAATCATTTATATCAATCGTTCGATTCAGAACAGCGGTGTCTCACCAGAATGATATAAAGAGAAACTTACACTCGAAATGACATGTTATACTCGTATAAACGATATCTATAGGAATATTCAGTCATTGTTTGTGTCTTTGAACAAATACGAACTGCTGGGTTGACTATGGCTTTGTAATAACCAACTTATTTTTTTAAATATTTCTCTCCTCAAGAGGAGCTTTGAACCGTTTATTTTATTTTTTTCGTACGATATACGAAACATAGATGCTAAAAATATAGTAAAATACACAGGATCCTACCTATCTGTTTAATAAACTGCACTAGTTCCATGGCTTTCATGCATACAATATGCGCTAAAATGACCATTTACTTGATCTCCCCACATTGGAATAAATTTCTATTCAAACGTCGACGTCACTGCAGTGCTTCAAGAAGCTCTGCAACGAATAGTTGTTGACTCCGTAGTCAGCCCCACAATATGATAATTGATTTTTAATGAAATGGATACCTGTGTTTATTATATTTTATTTAAGTGTAGAGATTTTATGTAAAATATGTAACTTATACTTTGCCTGCTTTCTAGAGACACTTCTGAAAACCATCTGCACTCCGGACTCCGGAATGCATAGCTGAGCAGTGACCTTTTTTTCAATTGCTAAAATTAAGTACATGTAAATAGAAAAATATGTAAAATAATTAATTGACAACTATATGGCACGAAATCGTTCAAATTGTCAACGAGCTACGGCCAAACTGCACGGACTGTCAACGCAGTTATGCATTGAAAGTTATACGTTTAGTGTGCAGGTACAAACAAAGTGCAGTATGCTGATGCGATTTGCAGTAGTATTGCGGTACTTTAGTGCGGGTGGTTTCATACTAATAATGGCTTATGGCTCAATTTTCTTGTTTCTATTATCTGTGTGTCTTAATGTAGGTTTTTTTGAAAGTATTAACTAAGCATGAATAATCAAAGAGTTCATTACAATCCTTTATAGGTACTCGTACTACGAGTGTGCCCCGTTGATGTTTGATTTCTCCGATTCCGTTTGATCCATGTTGATTTTTTTATCTCATTGACTTGATCATTACCTATGCCCTATGGGCCGATCACGCTTGGGTACGCCCGACTTATCGATTATATTTATCCGGGCCGAGCCGGATCCTCTGTCCAGTCGACCGAACATAGCGCTTTGGGGATTGTTTTGATCAGACACACGTCATGGATACATGCAACATTCAAGTCATAAATTCTAATAAAGATCTATATAAGGTATCCGGGGGTAAAGTGCAGTAACTTCGGGAGGTGATTCCACATGGTAGTACAACCAAAAAGAAATGTTAAAACTTTTTCAAAATTACAACGTGTAATTCTTCCCTTACGGTTCTAGAAAATCCATCGAGCTCCGGTGGTGTACATTCAGTGTACAGGGTATACATTTGGAATTTTTAATAAAATTAATAGTTAACATTTTCTACTAAGGTACGTAAATCATTTTATTAATAGTACATATTATGTACATAAGTAAAATATTATGTGGAAGTGCTGAAAGTGAGGAAAAAACATCGGCCACGCATGTACATGAGTAAATATAAATATAAAAGAATAATTTTAAAAAAAAAATTACAGGAAAAACAAACTTAAAAAAAATATATTACACAATTATACACAGGAACTGTCCTTGCCTATGTAGCAATTTTTTGATATATTTGCAATTTATATCAATTTATATACATGAGTTCAAATATATATTAAAATGAATATAAAAAAAAATATTTATAACCTTTGTACCAATGTACCAAAAAATTATTAATAATTAAAAAAAATAAATAAATGATACGTCCATTATAGCCGGCAGACCGCTGGATACTACCGATGAACGCGCATCGTTGCGCGGTGAGTAAAACCACGTGCTCCCCTTGCTCACTACCGCATAACTCTGCAAGTTATCAACGCATTCAAATATAGGCTATATTTACTAATTTAACCAATTTTTTGACAAAACTATTTTTTTGTTGTGTCCGAAAAATACGTATTAAGTATACTCGTACATATATAGATATTTCAATGTATTCGAGTTAAAACAGCAGATTTCTCAAATAAAAATCCCGCTCAACAGTGGCTTTGCCGTACGGCGTGCTAGATAAAGTGGGTTCTTTTGTTTCAAAATCAAACTTGTGACGCGTGGTGATGCTTGCCTTTCTGGCTTCCTATGACATGACCAACTTGCATCATGCGATTTGGGGTTTGGGGAGAGAAGCGTGCCAGTCTTTCGAAGGAAGGCAACGGAATTCAATAGAGAGTTGCATTATAAAATTACTCATAGATAGGCCAAAATTGTCGTACTTATATGTGCGACGCGCCCAATCTAGTAGTGATATATATATGTTATTAATTTATTTATTACAAAAAAAAAATTACATAATTATAACATAGTACATCATGTACATGATTTTTAAAACTTCTTATTGATCTACTCTCCATAAGTAGAACTCCAGTAGCTCGTGGTTTTGAGAGGAATATTTACATACGTAATGATAAAACAATAAAAACAATTCAATATGTAAACAATGTTAAAAACTTAAATAAAGAAGTAAATCAATAGAACAATTTTAGAATCATAATAAAAAAATAACCAACTTGTAATTTATATGCTAGATCGTATACACTAAGGGTACAACATATCATTATCTAAGTTCAGAGAGTTAATTTGCTTTTTAATTTGTTCATATTTCAATGTTTCGGTTAAATTAATATTGTTTTTGGATAATAATATATTGTACCATCTTATACCTAAATACAAGTGGTACTGTGTTGTGGTCGTTCTTAGTATTGGGATGGCTAATGGATTATTTGTTTTTGAATCTCTTGCTTATACTATCAGTGGAGTGAATTTTATTGATGAAATATTCTTTGTAAATTTGAAAAGTCGTTTCCTTTATATAATTCTGTAAGAGATGATACATTAAATTCAAGAAATATTTATAGAGTGGGGAAGTCGTAAGGTTTTTAAATGATGATTTTAATAAAAAAAAAATTGTTGTAATTATTGGCTGTGGTGTGGCTTGATAGGCCTCTCCCCACTCAATAATGCCATATTGCAATATGGACTGAATGAATGCATAATAGACCAATTTAACTGTTTTCTTGTTTAATATTATGCTTATGTTATAGAAGACATAGATAAGTTTTCTTATTCTTATTAGTGAGGTTGATATGGTCTTATATCGATGACTTTAACGAATTTTGTTCAGAAAAACGAAATATTTAAAAAATGTTAAAGCCGGGTGTTGTTGAAAATAAAATAAAACAATTAGTAAAAAAAGGTAAAAAAAACTTAAATCGGCAATATATTTTATAATACACGTCTCTATTTTAGCTCTCCATGACTATTACAAGTAAAAATATAAGGATTATTTAAACCATATAACTACTACTTCTTTTACTGAAAAATTCCGAAGCTTACCGCACTGAAAGCAAAACCTTGGTAAGGGTTGAAATTTATACGCTTCCCCGTAAAAAGTTAAACGTCAAATAGTCTTAAAACCACTGAAGATGTAAACCTATAGAAGTGTATTGTGGGGGAGTTCGTGTGTCCAACATTTTTCTTAACTTTTCTTCAATGTCCAGTTTTGTCACTGCTCTCTTTTATCAATGTTTTCTTTTGTCACTATACCGTTTGGTGACTGTTGTGTTTTTATCATCGTTTTATTTTGTAATTGTTCTGTTTTATCACTGTTTTGTTTTGTCACTGTACTATTTTGATAATGTTCTGTTTTTTATCACTTTTCTGTTTTGAAACTGCTCTGTTTGTTATACTTCTGTTCTATCACTGTTCTATTTTTTATTTATTTATTTTTTTATTTTATGTTATTTTTTATTTTTTTATTTATTAATAAATAAACCTTTTAGTTTCCTTTTTTCAAATTTAATACCTCCCAATTGAGGAATTCTCGTGTTTAGGGAGGGAGTACTAATATTTATTGTTCATATTTAATTTCTACAGTACTACCATGAACTTGAGGTTCTGGTGTCTATACTCTTTTTCACTGTCCTATTTGTCACTCTTTTGTTTTGTCACTTTTCTATTTTGCCACTGTCCTGTTTTATCACTGTTTCGTTTTGTGACTATTTTGGGTTAGAAATGTTCTGTTTTGTGACTGTTTCTTTTTGTCACTGTTTTGGTTAAGCACTGTTCTGCTTTATCATTGTTCTGTTTTTCTATATTCTGTTTTATCACTGTTCTGATTTGAGACTCTTCCGTTTTGTCACTGTTCTATTTTGTTTTATCACTCTTTTGGTATTTATAGTACTGTTCTGTTTTGTCGTGAAACCGGACCACTTCTAGAGATAATCTTTTCAGTGCTCAAATCGCTTGAGAAAAAGTTGTACATTATATTTTTTAATCTGACCATAAAGTTGACATATTCTAAATGGTAATCCTTGGCAGGAGCGACGGGCAAATAAACCAATAATTTACCAAAGAAAAACTCACAATCTGAGAGTTTCATTTCTTAAATTTTTTTAGCAAAGTTTCAAACCTCAAGCTGCTTAAGTTCCCCATCTATCCACGGGGAAAGGTTTATGGCTGGTAAACGTTACGTCTTTAATAAAGGAAATTCTTTTATCTTCAAAAAGTGGAATCCAGTGAGGGTGGAAATAAAAGGAATCTTTTTCCCCATTCCGTGGAACTATCGGACTGAAACTGGGGAATTTTATGGCTGGAATGGAAGATTTAGTAATTGCCTCTGAATTATCACCCTTAAAGGAAAGTATAGGCGAACGGATAGAATAGTCTGGTTCGATTGAGAGCTAAATTTTAGATCAAAACTGTTAATTCTGGAAAATTTTCTTAATACTTTAAAGCTGAAAAACTTAGAACTTACCCGAATAATGAATAAATATTAAGGTTTTTAATATCGGTGCGAGATAAAAAGAAAATTAATCCCAATTTACTTAATACCCGGTCATGTAAGAATTTTAAACTATTTTTACCGAAATTTTTTTGTCACTCAGATTTTTTTCATTTTTATTGAATCATCAATCAATATGAAACAAACAATATTTCTATTTATCTTATTTAATAATAGAAAAACACAATTAATAGTTCTGTAGCTATTAATTATTTTTGTGTTTAATTCGTAGAACTCCATTTGAGTAAAAAAATAAATAAATCAAATTTAATAATATTATTATTAAGTTCTGCAAGTATTTTTAGTTTTTATTTTATTTTATTATTGTAACAGCTGTTTCGGCGTTCAATACCATTTCATAACTGTGGTTAATCCACATTGTGACGACTAATTTATGATTTTATTTACTCCCACCCAATTCTAATTTGGACGGGTTTTTGAAAATAATGATTTATTATCGGTAAATCCGATTTAGTTAGAGTTGAATAATGAAAACTAAAAGTACTTGCAGAAATTTATAATAATAATATAGCTAATCATGGAAATTATGTTTCAGTATTAGAATATTTGCATTTACCTAAAAAAATCGGATCAGAAATGTTGTGCTACTTTTATGAAGACAGTGTAATTGCGTGAGAGTTTTAAGATGGGAAAAAATCCTTCCTGCTTTATATTCGTCGATGCCGTTCATACAACGTAGTTCCCGATTCCAATTTTACTAGTGATCATTATACTATGAGCGTTGAGAATCCTGGTCAATTTATATATACGAGTATATGGATTATCAGATGGTCGTTGCGAGTACAGAATCATTAATTAATATATGCTGCCAATACCTGTCATGATGGTACGATATCAAGGTAGCTCGGATACTCGGGAAAACACGCCGTGGAACCAGGGAACATACGAATATTCAATGATAGCAACCCTGGTGAACTTCATTAAATATGCTAGGCTACTGTGAAAGGAATCAGGTGAACCATGGGCAGCACAATGGACTGATGGCCTAACAAGAGTGCTAACGAGAGCCATGCGGACCATCTCCGTATGAAACCTATTAATTTTATGACATTATGGTTCCTATCGTCCGGACTCAGTGCCTAATATTGGGCAATATTGTTGGGCGAATAGAACAAGGGAGGAAAAGAGGAGGGTTGGGAAGCTTCTGACTATTCACATCTGGTTACCAAACAAATATATCAAGTCATGGTTAATTCTGAAAAACAGTGAAAAACTTCTTTGTGATGTCTTATGGTAAGCATTTTTTTCTGTACAAAATAAATGTTGTTAATATTACCATGAAATAAGATGTAACTTTTCTAGGTATTTGTTTTGTATTAAATTAAATATGAACTCATTGCATATTTTATGATCTTTAATTTATATAAGTTTTAGTTGTTAATAGTTATTTTCACATGTTAATGTGGACCTCGGAGTGAAGCTGATGTTGAAAATTAAATATAAAGATTAATGCATATACATCGACTTGAGGGTTGCCCGAGGTTGTAAATCTTAGAATTTTGGATGATTTGAATTTGTCGATTAAATATTGACGAAGATGGGTGATTGTTACTCGTTAGATAAAAACACTGTCATTGTAAACACTGAGCATATTTTTGATGAATAATGCAATGGTCTTGCAAGGCTTAAATATTTCCATAGTGAGTTGATGAAGGCTGTTGCTTACTACAAAAATACGTGAGAAAAGAATAATGGTTTTTGCAGTCGATGTTATTTCTAACGTTGACAGCTTAAACCATAGAAAGGTAGAATTACTTGAATTTGAGAAATTGTGTAATTTTTTACAGCGTTTGCTGCACTGAAGAAGAATTGACATCTAGTATAAGAGTGCGGCCACATAAATTAAAGTGATCGAAACAAAGAATCAGATGAAAAATATTGATAATAAATATGACAATGTGGCGATAAATACTGAAGAGTGTTCATTTTATGATTAAAATAACTTTTGCTGCTACGACAAACAAATTTTCTCACTTCCAGTTAGGGTATTATTACGTAAAATAAACATAATGAGGTCACTGTATCTAAACGAAAACCTGACCAAACTCTTATTCAGGGTTTTTTTCCAGTACATTTAAGACCTTCCAAGAATACCAAATGGCCTTAGGGCTTTCTTAATTTCTGGTCTTTCAAAAGAGTAGGCTTGTTCCCTTTCCAACTTAGGTAGGTTGGAAGGAAAGCTGTATTCACGTCACGCGTTTAGTGAGTCTATTACCTTTTATTGGTTTTATTGACTCGTGGTTGTGGCTCACTGAAGAATTGACTGGTGATATTTTATAAAGTAGAGTCGACGCATATCAATGAATCTCGTTGTAGAGAGGAAAGAAAATAATATTTTTTTTCGGTGTTCTGTTATTTTTCGTTCTAAAAAAAATTATTAAAATAAATTTTAAAAATCCGAGAACTTACGGGAAAAGTCCCACGGAAATCATATATGAATAGTGATTACAGAATAAATCTCAACTATTACGTAGGCGTAGTTATGCAGAAAACAGCAACTTCACATTGGCAATTTATTTATTTTCTTTTCTCTTAACATGTATTAAAACCTTGACCAGTTGACCGGTTTGGTAATGGAAAATTATGGTGAATTAAGACAAGCTTTTCAGAGTTTAGAGATAATACACGATTACGTTTACTTTCAAATACATTGCCAGTTTCAGAAAAGAGTCTCTTGGTGTACACGCTGCTACAGGGGGATTATAGATATATCTTGGTACGCTTTGTCAAAAATGGGTAATGATTAAAGTTAGCTAACCACCATGGGTAACCTTAAATACATTATTTCTTGCAAGGACAAGTCAAGCTTAGTTCTGGATGGATATCCGGCTATTAGGTCAGGTCATATGCCGAATATCTGGTATCCGGCCATTTCACTATCCGTTGCATCTTAACCTAAGACCGCTTCAAAGATTGCCAGCTTTCGATAGGAGTGGGATTTTCTTAGATTAAAGGATTTTACGAAACGAAATAAAGCTCTGTTATCACTTTTCGATTAGAGCACATTCAAATTATTTTATAAAAAAAACGAAAATTCAAACTAATGAAAATTTGGACAATTTTCAATTAAAACGTCGGCTGTTCTAGTCGGTTGCACAATGCAATGAGCACAAAGGAATTTAAATAGATTGATTTAATTTAAGTCAGCTTTGTCCTAAGTTAGAGTTTATCTTCAACTGCAAGAAAGCTAAGTCGCTTCTCGGTTATTCCTCGTTCTTCCTCCTCGTTTTTTCTTCCATCGGTTACTTTAAAGTATTCCGCTTTTCAGGAAAGCTTTCAGATTTCTTCCTTAACCCTTTCAGATCTGTATTAAAATTGGCAGTGGCAATAAATTAAAAATTTTTGCTTGAATTTAATCTCTAAAAACCAAAGTTAAGCACAGACGGATTGCAATATTTAGAGCACAGCATCAGGTTGGAATGGTATCCCTGTTATATCGGTATTTTAATGGAAGATGTTCTGAGGAACTAGTGTCACTGATCTCTTCGTCTTCGGTGCATAGTCGAGAAATACGCCAAACGCGCGCTTACTATTTGTCTAATGAAAACAGGTATTTTCAACGACTTATACTTGAATTTAATTGGTGCAAGTTTCAGAAAGGAAGAACTCTCAGTATTGCCCTGTTGAAAGACCACCATTCAGAATTGAAACGCTGCTTGAAATGGCTTTTAGCCGTGTTTGGTGGCCAGATCTGAATAGCCAGGTATTTCCCCACCTTCCTCTTCCCCTTCTCCTTCCCCTCCACAATACCTTCATCTTCACAAAATTACCCAATTGGTGATGTCATAGTTTCACTGGCTCTAGATGGTTGGAAGCAGTTGGAACTCTTGTGCGGTATTCATATAAACAAAAACAAAAAAAACAGCCGGCTGTGGAACGACTTGCCAGCCTATGTATTTCCTATCTCGTAAAACATGGGTCAGCATCCTCAAAGATGACATAAGCCCTCGGGGAAATTATTTACCTCAGGGCCTTTTGTGTAGAATCAACGTAAAAAAATGTTATCATTTAAAATATAAAAACGATTACCGTCTGAACGAGTAACTAGAATCCAATGAAAAAATCGCATGCAAAGCTAGAGTATTGCGTGAAATTGGAAACCGAAAATCGCCATTTTTTTAGTGTTGGAAAGGGAAGAAAACATTCTCAAAATCTATGTATTTTCAAATATACACTCGATCTGAAAGGGTTACAAAAATCCAAGGGAAAATTAAAACGTTCCTTCTCGAGGCAGTGACCAATACTGGCTCTGGTAAATATTCATTTCCTTTGAATTAAAGGAAGCAGTTCAAAGTTTTTCCCGGAGCGTTGGATTAAGGAAGGAGTTTTGCATTATTTTTTATAGTGTTTGTGAATTGGAATTGATATAAATAAGCAAAGGCGTGCCATCTACATAGACATATAGGCACTGCCTATCCTACCTTACTCGCATAAAAATATTTAAATTATTTAAAAAAGTAATCTCATGTTGTTTCTAAAATGCCCGCCACGCATTAATTACGAAACGCAGCGCCGCGCACGCAGCACTGATAAGATGTCAAAGGCATGAACTAACGTTGCAAAATAACGCGCACATCTTATTCAAATAAGTGTGCGCAATCCACTTCGCGGGACGAGCCATTTGCAGTAGTGACTAAAAGGCCGTGCTTTTCGGTGACGTAATAAATGTAGCAATCTGTACTATAATTTCATACATCTATTATTTAGTACTGTACTAAAAAAAAAAATGTATTATGTTGTCTTTCTTTCAAAATATTATTTGTGTTTATTAGCGGAAAAAATGGAATTTTTTGATGTCTAGTAATTGGCCGGTAATATGCAATATGACGCATTTATCTGGATATTGTATGTAGGAGGTAATCCCAATTATATGCTATATATAGCAAGCAGCTTAGCTATTCTTAGCGAAAACTTGAATAGAGGGAGTTGTCTGGGATATTTATTTTAAAATGCCTAACAATTATTTTCCTGATCACAAACTCTGTGCGCACCACTGTAAATAAGTGCTTCCGTTGAAAAACTATTAAAAAAATTACATTTACTATAAATTATTAATAAGTTAGCTAGGTAAAAGCGGGAGGTTCATCTCATAATGATAATGCGACGACAAAACGTAGCTAAGCTGAATCTGTTTTAAAGGTATTTTAATAGAGCACGCTTAAACGAATTAGTTGTCAGAATTAATCTCTTGTGCACTGATAAATCTTTGAGAAATTGCGCAATAGGAGTATTTCATTCGTTCAGAGTTGATACCGGCTACATTAGAACGTGTCGTGCCGAAAACAATGTGACTTTTATGTACTTAATACAGTCCCTTCCGTAAATCGTCTTCAATTGTGTGGAAAACCTCGAGTATACACAACAAAGACAGGGGAGCTATTAGCAGTGTTTGGTGACTAGACCTGATAACAAAATACAGCTAAAGTTAGATCAAGCAACATTCTAAATATAAATTTTGTATTCACCAGGGCGATACTGAAAGAATCTCTCCCTATGTATATCTCTACGTTTATCTATGGCTCCCCCATCTGTGCTGTAAACATTTTAGGTTTTCCACCCAGTTGGGCGGCATTGTGAGACGGGTTAAAAAAGGGGCTGTATAAAGTACATAAAAGTCATATTATTAGTATGACGGCCTCCGTGGTTGAGCGGTTACGATCCTCGGCTACGAATCCGGAGATCGCGGGTTTAATTCCCGGCGTTGCAGGAACATTTTATTGGATTGATATGTGTCATTTCATCATTTAGTAATTTTAAATAATGGTAGATAATTTCAGTATCGCCCTGGTGAAAGATTACCATTCAAATTTGAATCGTTGCTTGAAAATGTTTGGTAACCAGGTCTGAAGAGCTAGGTACTTTCCCATTTTCATCTTCCTCATTTTCTTCCCATCCCTACTATCTTAAGTACCACAATTGAGAATGCCATAGTCTCACTGGCTCCAGACGGTTGGGAGCAGTGCTCTTATGCGGTACTATACCATAGGCTTAATGAGTTGAACATTGATGAGAAAACGAATCCTTTGATCAACAAAAAATTAGAAATAAAAAACATTTTGCTTTTTAAAAATGTTAATCTTTTTCCAAATGTTTGTAAAGAAGCTGGGAATGGTAAAACTCATTGAAAATGCAGATTTCCTTCAGAACGGAATTGAAATACTTCAAATAGAAGCACGAATTATTAACAGGATCTTAGAGAATTTCTTTTTTTTTAAATTTCCTTTCCGGCTTAATTCAGACCCTAAGAAATAAAAGGTTCCTTCTTGTCTAATGGCGAATGTGAAGGTATTTACTTTAACCAATTCACGGCGCGGACAACGGATGAAAGGGCAAAGGGCGAATCGGGCAGTAAAACCCTCCTAAGACGCATAGGAAAGACGAAATAATATGTAGGTATGGGGTCCAATCACTGAAGAGGTAGACCTATAGAAGTGTGTTGTGGACGTGTCTGTGTGTTCTAAGCATAATAAAATATTGAAATAACGGATCCAGTCCCAAAATTATCCCAGTAAGAGGAATTCTGTGGTACAAAATTATATTTCATCATATTAATAACCCTATAAATAATACAAATAGACTAGAGCACACTTATAGAACTCGTCTCAATTTTAATGAAGGATTAATGGTTCCCAAACATACAAATAAATATGGATAAAAAAGTTAGAATTATGAATTAAAAGATTTCTAGCTATTTAAATATGTCACCTGGTGAAATTAAAATAGTATTAAAATAAAACAGGCAATGAATATGTTGAAGACTTGGCAAGCTGAAAGAAACGATTTGTGTTAGATTATTAGGAAATATTATTTTATATAAGATTTATTGTCGTTATTTACTTTTTTTTAATACGATTATTATGAAATTAAATTTGTCACATATGTTAGTCAAACTACTAAAAGTAATATTATCAAAACAATACAACGCATTTAAAGAAATCATTTAAGAAAATATTGTCAGTTAAATACGAGAAAACACATTATAAATGTGAAAACCTCACAGAATTCAGAATTTTAATTGCTTTTTAACTAAATCGGTTTTACCGATAATAAATCATTACCCATCCATCCAAATTTTTAAAGGAGTGGGGGTAAATTAAATCATTTATTTATTTACACCCTTGGGGCTTTTACATATAACAAGTCTTAAGTTACAACAGTGCAATACAATTATGTAACATAGAAATAATAACAATAATATTGTGTATTTTCGAAATTTACCACAAGCGAAAATTTATACCGCATGATACATAGTATTAACAATAATTTTAAGAAGAAAAATAGAGAATATACATAGGTTAAAAAAAATATATATACATAAGTATAAAAAATATAAAAGAGAAAGGTACAGGGAAAGTGGATAACGGTAACTATAAAATTTTTATGACACAAAATTATAATAAAAAAAGCAGCAATTGTGGTATCTACATAGAGTAAAATGAGTAGATTATTATAAATACAAGTATAGATAATAAGAATAACATCGCAATAAAAAATAATAATAAAGTAAATAGCTAAAAAATACCCGGCGCAAACTGTGTGTTGAGGAGTGAATACAATCAATAGTAAGTTTAATTATGATCGAAGCGCTAACAAACAGCTTTAATACAGTAATATTTGTACGTTGATATCCTTTCAATATTTATAGCATCGTCCAAAACATATTTATTACCAAGTACATGCAGACGATTCATTATGGAATTGAGATCCTATATTATTACAATGATAAGGTAATTTGTGGCGAACTGTTCGACTCGGTACATGGAAACATATTAACGAAAGAAGTTCAGGGGAGTTCAACAATTTGTTAACAATTTTAAATAAAAAAAATAGGTCTGAACAAATTCTTCTTTCTTTTAATGTATCGAGTCCCATTAATTGTAACAGAGAGAGGTAATTAATGTTTTCGATGGGTATTCCCAATTTAAAATTAATATAACGTAAAAATTTATGTTGGACTCGCTCAAAGGAATTTTCATGTACGCTGTAGTAAGGATTCCAAATGTTGGAGTTTAATTCTAGTTGACTTCTAACAAGAGAAATGTACAGTAATTTGACAAATAATTTTGGGGTTGCCGCCTCAGCATCTCGATAAAAACAAAATGACAACACCTCTGTTTGGCGAAGAGTAAGTAAGCAATAACTGTTTTGTGGGAGGAATGTTGTATTAAACATAATGAAACATTTTAAATATTATGAATTCTTTATTGAACACATCGTAATTAAATTAGTGGCAGTTTTATTTAAAATCGGTATAATATATCACACTTCCAGGAGTTTTCCATTCAGTGGGTTCAATATAATTAGATAAAGAAAGTCCCTAGGATATCTAATATTCCCACTTAAACCTACGAACTAGTAGTAAAGCACTCTACTCTAAAAGCGTTATTAATAGCATCAAATGTAGCAATAAATTATTGAATAGGTGACATAAAGTTCTCTACTATAGAAAATACATTAGTGTTTTATGAAAAACAAAGGAACTAACAGAATTCAAAGGAATAACGATCAGTACATTTAATTGAATGAATATAAGAAATAGCCAGAGTACGTTATTACATAGTTGTTATTCAAATTTATTAATTTGAAAAAAAAATTATCAATAATATTTTTTCAATTCGCACTCTAACTCTGCAAACTAATCTATATATATGAAAATTAATAAATGTTTGTTTGTTTGTTTGTTTGTTTGTTTGTTTGTTTGTTTGTTTGTTTGTTTGTCATAGATTTTCTCGAAAATTATTGGACCGTTATTAGTGCCGCGAAGGTTTAGAGAGTAGTTTGAATTAAATCCAATATGCAAAACTGTTGCTATGACGTTTTAAAATTGAAAAATATTGAAACCGCCATCTTTTATTCAGGTTAGCCCATAGATATAACACTCTGGTTAGCCACAGATTGCATATTCAAAAGAAGAAGGTTTTTCTTGGGTAGAATATTTTCAAAATGCAAAACACGAGTAGGTACCTACTTAAGAACTTTATGATTTAGAAATGTTTTTAAGAAATAAACGTTTGGATTGAAATAAAATATTCAAATGAATTTTTCTTTATTTGGAGATAGTTGCTTTCGCTGTCAAATCAATTATTGTACCCGAGCAAGGCCGGGCAAGGCGCTAGTATGCATATAAATTAGTATTTGTTGTCGACAAACAATATCTCTGATGTTGTTTTTAAAGCCATAAATAATAACGTTATTTGATCGTATTTGACTACTTATTTCTTGGTGGAAGGTCAATATTATATTACGTATTTCCAGTAGGTATGCAAGATTTTTTTCTTTTAGTTAAACTCATGTTTTATTTGCCTTATCAGTTCATATCACAAATATTTCAATATAATTATTTCAATTTATTGGAGCTTATAAACCCAGTCGTAATAATTAATTATCTTTTTTATAAAGAAGAAGGTCCCGGGAGGGCGGTGGGTGTTTGTTTTGTAGGCAAATCTAATTATTTCGAGCTTGATGAAATTTTGCACCCTTGATTGTCGAATCAAGAGGAAGGTCACTGTATACACAAGATTTTACGAAAAATAACACCCCTTTCCCACTCCTTAAAGCATAATTTTGGTACTTCTTCGTGAAATTTTGCACACTTGCTGTTCAAAACAGGAAAACTACTGTGTAGGGGTAGGAGTAATACATCACAACCTCAAAACTTTCCTACAAACATTTCATAACCCCGGGCATCGCCGGGTATTCAGGTTGTTAGAGATAAAAACTATAATTCTCAATTGAAATATGAAACAGAAAAGCCAACGAAAATAAGAAGGCATTAGTCGTTTCTGGGAATCAAACCTGTCTGGGGATGTTCTGTCTTATTGGGGCAATGCTGTAACCGCTGAGCTTTTTTCCGTCATTTTTATCGATATCGTACTTAAATTTTTAAAGCTTTTTTTTGGGTTACAATTAAACCTAATCAGCGAAGTTTAAATTTAATTTTAGTGATAAATAAATTTAAAAAAAGTAATGTCTAAACAGTATCTAAGTAACTTATGCGGTTGAATAAAGATATATCGATGGCCTCCATGGTTGAGGGGTAAGGCGCTCGACTACGAATCCGAAAATCGCGGGTTCAAATCCCGGCGTGAGCAAGTAAATTTTATTTAATTAATTTGTGCTGTTCCAAAATTAATTAACTTAAAAATAATATGTAGTATATTTGAGCACGTTCCAGAGTGGAAGATACTCTCAGTATCGTCCTGGTAAAAGACCACCATTCAGAATTGAAACGTTGCTTGAAATGGCTCTTAGCTGTGTTTGGTGACCAGATCTGAATAGCCAGGTATTTCCCCACCTTTCTCTTCCCCTTCTCCTTACCCTACCCAATATCTTCAGCCTCACAACATTCCCCAATTGGGGATGCCATAGTCTCACTAGCTCCAGACGGTTGGGGGCAGTTGCGACTCTTGTGCGGTATTCATGTAAAAAAATAAAATAATATTGAGGATTTGTTTGATCTGAAAAGTATTTTAGTCATTTTGTTTTTGTATTGGACTGTAATGGGACTGTAATGAGTCTATTTGTTTTTAATTTTGCTGTATAAATCAAAGGTTTTTTTAGAAAAATAATGTAAATGGGACACAGGGACGCACAACTATTGTGATTTGCGAATCCTCTTGAGAAAGGCGTTTGGTAGTTTCCCAATGGAGATGTTGTCGCTCCGAGAGTACTTGACTTATATCACCAGCCACTATGGTCGGTAACTGGGTGTAGAAGACTGTTCTTGTCTGGTAACGGCAGGTGGAGGTATCCAAGCGAGGACATGTTGTCCATTCTGCGGTTGGAGTGAAAAGAAGCACATACCGCTTGCGTATACTTCTTATAGGGTGCGCGGCGTGGCCGAACATTATGTGCACGTGTTGTGAAATCTCGGATCCGTATTGTATTTTGTAGTGCAATCTTGACTTGCTATTGCATTTGTGGTGCAATATAGGCTCTTGGCTCGGGGTTGAAATACCAGCTCTCGGCTTGGTTATTGCACGTGTTGTGCAATAATTTATATTTGGTTATACGAAATATGTTTTATCTGTTTAAATTAATCCACTCTGTAGACAAGTTCGATACATGAAGCGTACTATACATATGTTATTATATTTAAAAAATACATTTTTTCACTACTTGCTATAAAACGGCCCAAGCTCGAGTGTAGCAAGTAGGGAACAATACATGGTAAAATAGATGGATAAAAAAATATTTAAAAAAAACATATATATATATATATTTATTATTAAAAAAAATGTAAATGATTAAGGTTTTAATTAATTCACCACCAGATAATTTAAACACATAAAATTATTATTATAACCAAACATTTTTCTTCAGTCCAAACTCTTATAGCATTTGTTAGCATTTTACCAAATAAAGTCAACTACTTAAACCATTAACGATTAGCACGTGTTTATTTTACATTAGGTTATTCCTATCTCCAATTTATTCGCTGTAACCTGTTCCGTGAAATAAGGTCATTCACCTTATATTTTTCTTGCCCGTGGCTTACATTTTTGTTTTTATTTCATTCCACTAGCGTGTAACGATGAAAGAAAGGATGATTGGCCTGTGTCGTGTACTCTGAAATCCTCCGAGATAAAATGAAAGGTATTCTGGAGGTAAGATAATCAAATCAATCAAACATGCATGACTACCGGGGATGTCGTTGTAAGCTATAAAGCTCATCAAATTTGTAAGAATTGGTACATTTACTTTGAACGTTTTTGGCCTTTCCGTAATGGTAAACGTGTTGATTTATAGATTAGTTTAAACATATCGGTAGAAGGTGGTTGTATCGGACAGAAGTGACTTATTATCCGAAATATTATATTTGAAATAATTAAAAATATATGTTTATAGTTTTCACACATTTCTATATGACTCACATTTGATAAGGTCCTTTGTTTGCCTTTGTTTAGCTGAAATCACCGTACACGTGTCTATGGCTTTCAGGATTGAATTACTCGCACATGCAATTAGTTTTCGGCCTTATGACGCATTTGCAAATATGTTCCTTTGTTCCTTTATTATTCCATGCATTCCATTCCGGTAGAGATATACATAATTGCTGATAATAACACCTGTAGAAACTATACAATTTGTACTTGTATATGTGGAGACGACTGGTCCAACCAGTTAGTTATCCGACGATTTTCGTAAAGTCACTGTCCCATTTGAAAATCTTTACCCAAGGTCCCCTAAGAGAAAGCCGGCGATTTATAGTCCATGTCACTGACTTGAGCGTCCAGTACAATTGTATTTTTTGTCAATTGTTTTATGTATATTTTTCCTTTGTTATTTGAGGTGACGAATAAGTTTTGCATATTTAAATGTATGGGTTCTTTTTGAAGAAGATTCTAATAAGAATCTTCGGAGTCAAGAAGCAAACAGTATCTGGTCTGGCGGGTAAGTTACAATCACAAGCTATAACAATATTGTTTGAGGATATGTCAACCAGATTTATAAAATTCAATAGTTCCGTTGGACAGAACATGCAGCAAGGGGGGGGGGGGAGGAATCACCACCTTTATTACCCTCACCCTATAAGAACAAAGTATTTTTACATTAATTCCACACTGGAGGCCCCGAATTTCTACCAGGGTCTATTATATTTCTCGGGATGCTGTGTGGAGGGTCTATTTGAGGAAAAGAAGAAAAAGAGGAATTTGTGAGTAAGTATATCCAGGAGTGAAGCTCCCACTGCGCTAGAAAACGATGGGTCGAGAACGTTCTGCTGAAGAGATCAAAGAACCTCCCTCGACCAGCTTCTCCCGATTGAGCCTATCACGCAGCTGGCGTATAGACAAACCTCAAAAAATGAATCCGGCTTCCCTGCTAAGTCACCCGCCGTAGCGAACCACATTGGGTTACCTATGACAAAGGTATTGGCTATTCATTGAATGGTTCCCGGGGTGGCGGTCCCCAAATGCCTCGCCTCCCAAATTGTGGTTTTAAAAACGTTAGTTAATGTCACTGACGTATCAAAACCAGTAGTGAATTATTGAAGTTAGTTTATAAAGTTTGTTGTAATAACAAGTCAAAAGGACGAAGGAGAGTTGGGTGGCCTAAATATAGATGGATGAAAGAGAGTAGAGGCGAATACCGAAACATCAGATATGCAGAAATAAAGGGAGACAACAGGAGACCGACGGTGGTGAAGCTGTTTTGTAGAAGTTGCCACGACTCTCCAAGGGTTGTAGTATCAATGAAGGTGAGTATTATATGATATGTATGTACAACTAAAATAAGGTCTAACGAAGGTATAGATGCCTTAATTTAGCACTAGATCAAGATGGCTACTTCACCGATGATGATGATAACTCAAGAATGGTAAGAAATGGGATTCAAAAATCCGTATGTATCACCCAACTTAAACACATACCGAGATTAATGAGTTTCATCTCTGTGCAATACAATATTACACAAATTTCTATAATAATATATTTTACGGAGTGGTGGATACTCTCAGTATCCACCATTCAGAATCGAAAGGTTACTTTAAATGGATTTAGTCGTGTCTGACGACCAGATCTGTATAGCTAGGTACTTTCCAACCTTCCTCTGGTCCATCTCCATTTCCTACAATTTCCTTCTTCTTTCAGCCTCCTCACAACGTCCCTCGATAGGGGATGCCATATTCCCACTGGCTAGGAACAGATTGGACTAGTTAAGTAGTATTTAAACATTAAAAATCTCTTCCCAAAACACACGTCGAACAAAATGTGAGATTGTATAAATTCTGTATAATAAGTACCTATGTATACTACGCAAAAATCAAGAGGATTTTTCTGCCATGTATAATTAAAATACAATAAAATTATCTCTCAACCTATGAAGACAAGCCGAACTTATTCCTCGCCAATGAAAATGTCCTAAAAGCAAAATTTATTCTGTCAAAGCGCTAGTTATAAGATAAAAATCGAATTTAAAACCCCTTTCCATCGCTGTTTAGAAACCTACCCTTATACGAGCCACCGCAACCTTTTCCAACCCTTACTACCTTCTCCTTCTCATTCTTACCCTTCCACTCTCCTCCCCTAAAACACCCATCCCATCGTCACGCACGATTTAATATACTACTCTAAGGAAGGTTGTAAGGCTCCATGTGCGAAATTTTCCCTAATAAATTTTCCAGGTTAGTAGAGCGAAGAAAAATTGGACCCTTTCCTTAACGCGGTCTTATCACTGTAATATTGCCGTTGGTTTCTTCAAGTACTTTATGACATGCTTAAAAAAATGTCTTTCTAAATTTAGACAATTTAAGGTCGATTACCTTAGCTTTCAAGAATATAATTCTGCTTTGATGTAGACAATCTCTAAGCTGATATTATTCTGAAAGAACTTTGGTGTAATGAAAATTGCATACCTCTATCACTTTCTTCTCACAAGCATGTGATATAGTAATGGAACATTTGTTTTGTAATAATTACGCATCATCACACATAACATCACACATAATAATAACTCTCAATGAACACATGATATAGAAGAAAACACAGAAAATAAAATAAAAAGTCGCGTGATGTTATTTTCAATTAAATCAATGTTTTAGGTAAGTACTTTAAAAAAATGAATTATTCTAGCGTTAGGGATATTTATTTATTTATGTTTTTAATCCAGCAGGAGTGGGTGCTTAGTGCAAACCTAGTCTGCCATATCACATGAAATATATACAATATAAATAGAGAAATGAATATAATAAAATAAATAAATGAACAAAACAATAACAATAAAAAAGGTTCAATAATATAAAACGTATGAGAAGAAAATGTGAAGAAAAGCTAATAAAAAAAATTAAAAAAAGATAATTACATCAAAATAAAATGAAAAAAATATATATGTTACCTTAAGAATGCTGCGATTTGTGCTAAATAATTCTAGGTAATTAACTAGACTAACTCTGCTGTATTAATTGTTTTTGTGTTTAATTCGTAGAACTCCATTTATTATTATTATTTTTTTTTAATATAATATAAATCAAATTTAATAATGTTATTATTAACTTCTGCAACTATTTTTAGTTGTTATTATTGTCACAGCTGTTTCAGCGTTCAGGGTCGTTTTCTAACTGCGGTTAATTTACATTGTGACGACTTATTTATATGATTTTATTCACTCCCACCTCATAATAATTTGGACGGGTTTTTAAAAATAATGATTTATTATCGGTAAGACCGATTTAGTAAAAAATATTTAAAATTCTATATTCTGCGAGGTTTTTAAATTTATAATGTGTTTCCCAGTATTTAACTGATAATGTTTTCTTAATTGCTTTATTTAAATGTGTTATATTGTTTTGATAATATGAACACACTGGGAAGCGGTGTATATATAATTTTCCTTACTTTATTAATTTTCCATTATTTTTTCTTTTTAATTTTTTTTTTCAACTCATGTACATTAAGGTGGTCCAGGCCTATATAGTAAAAAAAATTAATCAAATATAGGTGTAGCCGTACCCTTGATTTGTTACACCTACCATTCCTATGATGTGTTAAAAATTTCAGCCCCTTATCTTATATACAAGGGGGTGCTCATCGAATTATAAGTTTTTGACAAAATTTCAGGATTTTAAATAAAACACGTAATTTAAGGTTTATTAATATTACAAGTATTTTAATCAAATAAGTATACAAATTATTTAAATATGAATAAAATTTTGTAACAAAGTAATACTTAACATAATATTAGTCGCAATCTTTCAAAACTATGTTTGTTAACTCCTTTTTGGATGTTTCAGTGGAAACGATTTTTCTGTTTTGTTCAACGATGTGAAGTGAAAATTGCTTTTCTTCCTCAGTCTTAGTGAGTAACGTGTTGTAATCTTCAAACAGTTTAACTCCTCTCTCCGCTGTATCATTAACAACACGCAAATTTGTGACGCAGCTTTTGCCTTGAAGGTAATCAACATTGTCATTCCAAGTCTCAGGAGGTAATTGCAAGAAAGAGTCCTTGATTTCAGCCATTTCTCTCAATTCTTCAGATCTTTGTTTCCGTTTTAGAGAGCGTTCTTTGACCTTTTCTAGTTTCTTATCGATTGAGGTCATTATCATCTTACGTTCTCCTCTTTGATCGATGAGAAACGCTCTGTCTTCCGCAATTTTGATCAAATTCAAAGCGCTTCCATGGGCAATATCAAAAATTTTGTCTAGTTCTTTTGTAAACAAATACTCTCTTTTTCTTTGTGCTTCAGAATTTCTTCCTCGATTTTTCTTCAATAGCAACCAGTTCTTATGAAACTTAATCAGTTTTTTAATGCAATGATTTTGTTGTCCGGCCGGAATACTAGATTTACTCCATACTTTTATAAGTTCTGGAATAAGTATATGCGCGGAGTCTTTCACATTTTTGATTCATTTAATATGTGGTGAAAACGGAGTAAAACTTGCCGAAGAGTAGGAAGTTGATTAAACCTCTTCAATGGCTCAATATCTCGAACCCCAAGTAGAAAAACTTTGTCTTTTTTTCGAGTAGATGAACACATTTTATCACACTGATTCACTTCACAGTCTACGAAATAAGTGTTTAAATTTGTCTATAAAACTCTTCAGTACTTTATTTTAATATTTATTTAATAGTTTAGCACACTGCCATATTCAGACTGATAATATTTATTCATAACTCACGGTTTATATACACAAATATAGGGTAGGGGGAGAGGGGTGGTCTACAAGGATTTTATTCGAATATATGGGTTTTCTTACAATTGTTACTAAGTGGTTTTTGGCTGTCTAATTTCTAATTATTTTGGTTTTTTCCAGTAGGCTTAATTACCTCGGACTTGTGGCCTTACTTCAATAATGTTTGGGAAAAACCTTAAAAGTAATATGCATTATTAATGACCTGGAATAATTATATCACCATAAATATAATAACAATTTGACAACACTCAAAATTAGGTCATTAATAATGCATGATACTTGTAAGGTTTTTCCCAAACAATATTGAAGTAAAGCTACAAGCCCGAGGTAATTATGCCTACTGGAAAAAACCAAAATAATTAGAAATTAGACAGCCAAAGACCACTTAGTAACAATTGTAAGAAAACCCACATATTCGAATAAAATCCTTGTAGACCACCCCTCTTACCCTCCCCCATATTTGTGTATATAAGCCTGAAGATGGTCTTGACAGGCTGAACCTGGTTACAGTCAAATAAAATTAAGTGGAAAAAAGTTTTATATTAGTTTTATTATAATATATTAAAAAGTACAAATTAAGCATTTTACACAAAAATTTCAAAAACAACACTCGATTGAGCACCCCTTTTTACTTGAGCCATCTCGCTGAAATTTTACTATGTTATTACTATGAATACATGTAACAAATTCACGGAGCGGTCAGATGAAAAATAATAAATAAAAATTTTGGACCACCCTAATCTACATTGATCACAACATGCACGCGCCTAAATATAATAATTTTGCCCTACATTTGTATGATGATTGTAATTTATTGTTGTATTGTATTATATTGTTGAAATAAACTCCTGCAGTGGCTTAGCGGGTATAAATTCCCACTGTATATAAAAAAATGATTCTAATATAATATTAATTAAAATATGAAAGTATCTGGGTACCATAAAGTATAAGCGGAATCCGTCACTAATTCACTCGCATCACTGCAGCGGTAATATTTGCCGCACAGCGGTGAATGGCAAAATAAAGTGATAAACACGCTCGTTGCTATTAACTCGTTGGTGTTTTGATGCGTCGGCCATAATACTATAATACTGCAGCTTCGAACTAGTAAGCCCGCTTATACGTCGCACTGGACATGCAAATTTGGCAAGCGTATAATGATATTTTGCGGAATTTATCTGTAGTTATGGAAGCGATCATTATGGTGTGGTTCCGTATTTACCACAATTAATTTGTGCGATTCTATTTACATTTAACGCTGAATGATAAATTTCGCAGAAGACTAGTTAAACCCTTATCTCTAGTACTAATTGGGCGATGAAGGAGAGAATTATTAAATTGGATACCCATATCAATGTTTTTCATACGCGATTTTTTTTTTATTAAATATAATAATTTAATAACGATTGCAGGAAAGACTTCAAGAAATTTTAATACTAGAATTAATGAGCACTTGAGGTGTTTAAATAATTATAATTATTCTGGATTTGCCAACCATGTAACGGAAACACATCTTTCTTTTGACATAAATAAAAGTTTAAATTTTTTATATACAAACACAACTGGTTTACAATTAGATACATTTTGAAATTTTAGAAATTAGAAAAAGTGTCATAACGCCATTAAATATTATTAATAAACATTTTTTTTTAAATAGTTGTCTCTTAAATTTATTTCCGCATTACGGTTATACATTATGTACTATATTTATAATATAATTAATATAAATTTTAATAATACAAGTATTATTATTTTATTTTTTATGCGTTGTTGTTTTCTTGATTTTTGTTTATATTAATAATAAAATCAATTTCTTTTTTAAATTTCTAATATTAATTTTTTAATTTTTTCAATTACTTTTACATTTTTAACTACTTTCATCACTTACTGTAATTTTTTGTTTGTATTTGTAATTTGTTATATTTGCTTAGTATTTGTCTATACTTGTCATTATTTTTACTATATTATTTATCTTGATGAGGGGAGCTTTGCTTCTGAAATATGTAGATATTTATATATTAAAAAACAGTGGATTAAATAACGTATTTCTTATAAATTTATAAAATGATTTTATAATTATCATTTTAAAGACTAACACGCAGAATGGAACCCTTGTTTGAAATGTCTATAGACGTGTTTTTTTGCCATATATGATATTAAAAAGGAATTTATTCTCATTATTAGATTCAAACTTACGATAGACTGATCACATTATTTAAATCACTAACATACTAAAACGAGTTACGTACCTCATAAAGACCCTTAAAAACATTTTCCCACGAATAATTCTTAGGACCATATATTTTGCACTTTGTCAATCCATTATCACATATGGAATACTGGCTTAGGGAAGTGCATTGAACACAGCATTAGACCGATAAAAAAATACAAAGGAGACAATTAAACTCATCCTTCAATTTCCATTCTACACAGACTCGGGTGAAAAATTCAAAACACTTAACGTCATGAAAATACGACAAGTATATGTCAAGTCTGTATTACTCCACCTCTTTCAACAAAATATTCACATTTCAACTTAACCTCAAAGCACAATAAAAAGCAGATCATCAACAAATAGAACACTGAATATCCCGATAACACCATTCAGAATAGAAACGTTACATGAATTAGTCCAGTCATTGCAACAATTTCACTAGTATGTTTGAATGCTCGACTATCTCTCAGGATTCATGGCTGAAATTGATGGATGAAGCACTGGAAGCGGAATGTATTTCCTGATACAGAAATAAAACCCTGGTATTGATAAAACATGAGGTTTATTGGTATACTAAATGTAACATTGTCGTTACCGTAAAAGAGTAGAGAGGAGGATTAAAATTACAACGAAATGTATTAAAATATTTAGGATGGCTCTTGTGGACGGCATCTCGTCTTCTGCACCAGGGAGGGCCGCGCTTGTCCCGATGATTGTCGATTCCCCCATACACTATCCGCGAGATCTGGAACGTCTCACGGCAGTGCCATCCGCCACAATAAACTTCATCCGTAGAATCCAATAATCAATACGAGAAGATGGTACCTTTCGCTCCGTACAAACGTCGTTATTGCCCGGTCATCATTGGCATGGTTTTTTGAAATCCAGGGCTCCTGCACGCGCAGTTGGACTTTTGTCACTCCAAGTCACTGCCCCCCTCTTCCGTCGGATGTCTCCCATAGACATTTCCTCAAATCTAGTCGTAGACAATGGAAGTGGTGCCTTTATAAGCGGGGTCAGTATTTATGTTACATCATCTTAAGTAACCATATCTGAAAAGCCAAATACTTTGCAACCTTCCCATTACCTATCTAGTTCCCTTCCCAATTTTCTTAAGCCTCACAACTTACTCAATTGCTGATGCCATAGTCCAACTCCCTCTGGAAAGTTAGGGAATCTTATGCAGTATTCAAATTTAAAAAAAGGCAATATCTATGCTTTGTAACCAGATTTAAATAGCTAGGTACTATTCTACGATAATTTTTCCATCTTCTTCCCTACCTCACATTCTTTAGCCTTAAAACATTCTTCAAATAAATTTCATACTTTAGTCAATACACATTACTTTCACACTAACTTTCCATATATTGCAAATATTCAGAGGGAAAATGTCAATACCATTTCCCGAGAGGCATTGCTAATGGCAGATCAGTTCTGCATCTCGGTATAATGAATCATCTGTTCCCGTGTTTCATAACGTGTTCTGTAAATGTATTTTATTCATGTCGTGTAATATTTTGTTATAGCCGTGGTGGAATATATTCATAACAGTGTTTTATTGAATTTTGTCTATGATATGAAAGGCAGGCGATATTTTAGATATTAGAGATACTTTGATACTATATATTTTCAAGTTTTATTTTAATGAAAAAAGGATTTTGTATGTTATTCAGTCTTACATGCGTCAAGAAGACAGTAAAATAATTCTGAAAAAGTGTTGAAGATCAAAATATTATAATTTTGTAGGAAGGGAGTGGGAACCTGAACATTTCGCGTTTTTTTTCGGTGAATTAAATGTTATTTTTGGTGAAATTCACCTCATTTTTAGGAAAAGTGGTGTTGTTTTTCAACAAAGACGGTGGTATTTTGCAAAAAAAGTGGTTTTATATTCGCCATTTGTAATTTTTCAACAAAGTGGTGGTATTTTGCAAATAAGTGGTATTATACTCCCTTTTTGAAATTTTGCCACAAAAGCGGTGGTATTTTGAAAAAAAAAAGAGTATTATTCTCCCTTTTTGATAATTTGCAATAAGAGCGGTGGTATTTTGCAAAAAAGGGGTATTATCCTCCCTATTTGAAAATTTGCAACTGAAGCGGGAATTAAGTATTAAGTATTTTCGAATTATTTTTTATTATATCGATTATTTATTTAATTCGAAATCGTAAAAAGAACAACATGTTTTCCATTTTATGGCTATTCAATTTTTTCCAGATTCGTTCCATTTTATGGCTATTCAAATTTGTCAAAAACATAGACAATTAAGTATTTAGATTGTATAATATTACTTTCTTATTTTAAAATATCAGATTATCCCGTGAAAAAATATGAAAACTCGCGTCATTTCCCTCAAAATGGCATGTTTCGCTTTAATGATTTTAACTGAACAACCACTTATAATTATAAATAATTACTTAGGGAGGTATACGAGTATATATTCATTTAAAAAAAATGTAATGCGATCATAAAGTGTTATGAAGGTAGAGTAAAAACGAAAATCGAAAAATTCGTTTATCTTTCTTTCGGATAAAATGCTGATTAATAAATTGTGTAAAAACTACTAAACTATAGTTAGTATATAATGATTATTCAGAGTGGAAGGTACTCTCAGTATCGCCCTGGTGAAAGACCACCATTCAGAATTGAAACGTTGCTTGAAATGGCTTTTAGTTGTGTTTGGTGTCAGATCTGAATAGTCAGGTATTTCTGCATCTTCCTCTCCCCCTTCTACTTTCCCTCGATAATACCTTCAGCCTCACAACATTCCCCAATTGGGGATGACATAGTCTCAATGGCTCCAGACGTTTGGGAGCAGTTGGGACTCTTGTGCGGTATTCATATAAAAAAATAAATATATTATAAACACTGAAAAGATGAACTGATAAAAACGTGAAGTGGGCGTATTCGTGTGCTTAAAGTGAACTCTGTTTTGAACAGAAATCAAAAAACTATCAAATATTAAAAAAAACAGCTATTTCTTAAATATATTTTCATATTAATATTAATAATAATTCCTTTTTTTATTTCTAATATAAATTTCTTATTCAATGCATTGACTTTTTTTATTAGTATTTTTGATTAACTACTTTAATTAATTTTTGTTTATTTTAATAATTTTTCTTTTCTTAAATTATCGATCTAATTTTTTTATCATTTGTCTACACTTGAGATTATTTTTTAGTATTCGTATATTCCTGAGGATGACTGCATTGCTGTCGAAACATGTAGAAATATTTATATATTTTAATAAAACTGGTGTATACAAAGTATATTTTTAATTATTTAATTAATAATGACGCCAGAAAGTTACAATTCGTTTGAAGAAATTACAAAAACCTATCATTTAAATTTAATTTCGGTTTCAAGTCGGTTTTGAACGCACTCCCGGAGACTCGCATAAAATTATACTCGTATATAACAACCCTACAGAGATTTTTTAAAGAATTAGGTTGTCGTCAAAAGATTATTAGAATAAGTATATTACGGGAGATGGGTCTATGATATTATAGGCACTTGTGGAAGCAAGGTCTCCGACATCGTAAATAATAATAATATATAAATACCGTGGAAACCACCCCGGGGGTAGATTGGGGGAGTTGGGAGTGGGTGGTGGATGCGGGAGGGTAAATAATAGGGCCTGTGAGGGGTTAGGCCTGATAAACTTTATCTTATTCGTCACGGGGTGTGAACAGGTGGAAATTTGATGCTGCGGGATATTGTGTTCAAGGCTCACAAAATATTTAAAAAGTCATGTATTTTTGGTTAACCTATTACCATACCCTAACCTCACTTAACATTACTTGATATAAAATCTAGTTTCGATCACAGCGATGTCATTTTCAAAGGAGTATAATAATTAGAATAATGTATTGTAAAAACCTAATATATACATTTTTTAATTTTTAATTATTGATTATTTTTATTGAGATTTAAAAATTCATTTTAATATGTTATCATTGTAGAAAATAATATTAACGTAAATAAAAAAAAAATCGGCTATTAATTCGAGACACTATCTAGTTTGCGATTGTTTTAGTTAAGAACTTTGTACTCATTGTAAAGATATCTGCCAATAATTTGGGATTAAAAATGGAGAATAATATTGACAAATCTTGAATTTGAGATATGATATCGATGAAGATGACATAAATTGCGGTTTCCCTGGAGAGGCAGAGGTCCTGGGTTCGAGTCCTGGATGCGAAGGAAATCTTTTTATTTTCCATGTTTTTATTCGTTTTTATGTTTCATTTAGGTTATGTTATGAACCCAGGTCCACATGGTCTTTCCGGGTCCCTGCGCTCTAATCCACTGAGCTACATATACCACAATTCCATTTTTATCGGAATCATACTTCGATTTATATGAACTGTCAATATCATCTTCAATCAACTCTCATATATTATTGGTTGCACAGTTTTGCATCATGACTGTAAGATTCTAGACGACTTTATTTATTATCTTTAGATAGTGTCTCGGATGTACCTATCTGATTTCTATTTAAATGGGACTTTTATTGACTTTCTTCAAGTCTTGGATTAATATTCAATTTCTAAATAACTTATTGAAGCTTATAAATATCATTTTAATGTATTTTTAATTATTGAATATAATATTGCTAACTGTCAAAATGAAACATGAAACAGAAAAGACACGAAATAAAAACGATAACGATTGGGACTCAAACAGAAGACCTGGGACTCAAACAGAAGACCTCACGGTCTTACTGAGACCTTTCGCTCTAATCCATTGAAAACTGTTAATATTATTTTCAATGATTAAAAATATATTACAACGAGGTTTATAATCAATAAGTTATTGTAAAAAATGAATATTAACTTGTTGTTTTATCAACGTTAATACACATATTTTCCATTGTGAAATGTTTAATGTTACGGTTTTTCCTATAATTATTTTTACGTGAATAGCGAATACGAGTCTCAACTGCTCCGGATTGTCCGGAGTCAGTGGGACTATGAAATTCCCATTATCATTATCGGGGTATGTTGAAAGGCTGAAGGAAGGGGATATAGGGGAGAGATGTAAAAGAGGAAGACGGTTAAAGTCATTTCAAGCATTGTTCTTTAACCAGCACGATTCTAGGAGATGATAGATATAACGGTACCAACTTTTAAATATTAACAAATGGCCATTGAATAGGTTACCTATGAAAACATAAAATATTTAAGTGGTTTGAAAAAAAAGGAATCTAAAAAATATTTCTTGTGCTATGCATATAAAAGTAGATATCATGAATTCGACGAAAAGAATCTCGTTTTTCATATTATTTTTACTGATTAAATTCTGCCGTATGACTGTCGGAAATATCAAATCTATATATACATATATCATTTTACACCCGTGACTTTAGCGATATTGGAAGTTAAAGCAATATAACATGTGAAGGTATCTGAGAAAATATTACTGTCTTACCTTCTTTTTTTTTTTTTAATATTTCATTTCTGTGGCTTTAACAGATCCGTAGAAATGTCTACTGTAAATTTATAGCAGAACGCCTTCTGAAATGAATACTTATAGTATAATGGAAATCAATTCGAATCGCAACAATACTACGTACTCGTGACGCTCTGTCAAGCTATCGATTATAATTGAAAGATTCATTGTTTTAACTTATCAGCCGTGAGAAAGAATATTATTGCTGTAAAAATCGACCGCGATTTGATCTGTGGTGTTACTCTCTCGTGTTTTTTTTCGCATTTCTGAACTGTTTTTTGTCTTAATAAACTTTTCGTTTTATTTAATTATCAGACAGTGAAGAAGTGTTTGTAGAGGTAGAGTGCGCTGATTGGCTACCTTGTTTATGAGCTCACTTCTCAGTGCTCCTACTGGTGTAGTGATCTCTCTTTAACCAATCACCGCTTATTTTCTGTGAAATTGTGAAACCACCTGTTTACAAATAAATTCTCGGATTACGAACAAAAAAAAAGTTTTCACTTTCATGTGAATATGGGGAAAAAAAAGAATTCACGAAACAATGACAGCCCCACTATTGCTTCTCCCTATACCTCTCACTCGGACGAATCAGATTCTGATGCCCAGGAGACAGAGATGGATATTGACCCTAATCGCGGTAATCCATCAGGACAAAAAATACTCTCTGGGACACAATTTTTCCTGAAGGCCTTACAGGATACATTGGCGGAAAACCGTCAAAGGTATCAAAAGAACAACAGCTCAAGGTGTCCCGAAATGTAACGAGTGTTCTAGGATCAGTGGCCCAGCTGTTGCTTGAAAAGGAAGAACTCAGAGGAGATCTAAACTCAGCCCTTGCAAACATCAAGGTCTTGCAGGCCGAAAAAACGATGGCAGACAATCATATTAAGCAGTTGTTGGACAAAATACAGCAGCTAGAGTCTGATCTGGGACCAGTGATGCGTCGAGTGGCTGATGCCACGGAGGCAAGCCTATCGTTTGCCGACATGGTCAAAAATGGTCCTCAGAATACGCCAAGACCTCCAATCACCCGTACAGGACTTAGTGTTGGGACCCCTAAGCCTGCTATATGCATCTTTCCGAAACTGGCTTCGGCTAAGGATAGCGACGAAACGAAGCAGCTCCTGAAGGACGTCTTACGACCATCTGAGCATGGAATCCGCGTTACGGGTATAAGGAACATCCGTAACAAAGGCATAGTTATCCAAACCGCTACTCGGGAAGACCGGGAAAAAATACTCAAAACCCCATGTCTAGCAAACTCGGCTACTCTAAGTGCCCGACTACCCACAAAACGACATCCACGAGTGATCTTTTTTAATGTTCCTCGGGACCTTACAGATGAGTGTTTTCTCAGGAGTGCCTTAACGGGAATCCAGGAAAACGCAGACTTAGAACCCACAGTGAAAACGTGCAAGCTAAGTCATCTAGCTGGTGCTCGGACAGGATCGACATGCCACCGGGTCTACGAGGTGCCTGCCCATCTACGTCACGTGCTGGTGAAGCAAGGAAAGGTCTTTGTTGACTGGAATGTGTGCCGCGTTCGTGACTTTATTGGGCTTACAGTGTGTTCCAAGTGCCAAATGATCGGACATTCCTTCAAGTTCTGCAAGGACCAGCAAAGATGTGGACATTGTGCAGGTGAAGGTCATGCCAGGACAGATTGCCCAAAAGCTGCCGCCAAGCCAGTATGTGCCACCTGTACCAGGTTTGGCAAGCCCGCTGGACATTCGACTGGAGACAAGGACACCTGCCCAGCTTATAAGGCTGCTCTTTCCAAGGACTTTGCCACCATCGATTATGGCGTATAAATACATTGATGACGACGGTGATGTTATCTACACGAGGACTAATGACTTGAAACAGTGGACGGAAGAACATAAAATTGGCCATAATATAGGTAATTTTACTTGCGTTCAACTAAACATTCGATCCATATCTAAATACTGGGATGTTTTACATGCTAACCTCCAAAATTGTTGGAATAATATAGATATTCTAATGCTATGTGAAACTTCAATAAAAAGGGAACATACTTGTCTTTTCGAAATTCCCGGTTACAGTAGCATTAGTTACTGTCGCACATCCAAATCTGGAGGGGGTATAACCTTGTATATTCGGGATACTTTACCTTTCACCCAAAATTTACTTGAAACAAAGTTGTTCGAGAATATTTCCTGTATAATAACATTACCAAATAATTCTATACTCAATGTACTAGCAATATATAGACCACCAAATCTTAGTAAACAATCATTTATCAATGAACTTTCATCAATATTAACAAAATGTTCAAACCCTAATGAAAATATGCTAATATTTGGTGACATAAATATTGATTTGTTAAATTATATAGATCCTGTGATTATTCACTATGAAAATGCTCTTTCAAATAACTATTTTACAAAATGTATAAACGACGTTACAAGGGAAGCTATAGCAAATAGTAAAATGACACGAACATGTTTGGATCATATTTTTGTTAGATATAATAGCAAACACAAAGAAACTGACATACTCTACGCATGTGTTTGTGACTTCATCATTGCAGACCACTTTGCAACAGCTGTGAACATTCCGTACTATAAAACTAATAAACGGCCTACAAATAAAGGGCGGAAAGTCTCAATTTTATCTCAAAAACAAATAGATTTTTCAATTGATAAACTAAAGTTCTTAAAAACTTAAGACAAGATTTTTGTGCATAGCGCAAAGGGTAACAATTATTATTTTTATAAACAATAATTATTAATCTAAAACACTCATCCAAATTGAAAAAACCTTCCGAGCAAAGATAAATGTCGCCGGCAGGACTCGAACCCGCACCCTTCTAATGTCCGGTTAGATGCTCTACCGTTGAGCTACGTCGGCTTATCGCAAACCCGCCAAGTTAATCAATATATACTAGTGTTCATTCAATAATTACTGTTTTTATTATATTTTCACCTGTAAACAACCAACTTTGTTAGTATGAGAGAGGCTTGTAACGGCTAAATCCCTCAAATAGATGGCGTCGAGACAAATTATGTCTACATTTTATTGGTGAAAATTGCTTTGACTTGTCAAATATTTATTAATTGATAAACTAAAGTTCTTAAAAACTTAAGACAAGATTTTTGTGCATAGCGTATTTTGTTTACAGGTGAAAATATAATAAAAAAAAAAACAGTAATTATTGAATGGAACACTAGTATATATTGATTAACAGCGAGTTGACTCGGCTGTATAGCATCAAACATCTGACTTGAATAAAGTGCGGAAGTTCGAAAATCTGCCGGCATTCATTATCTTTGCTCGGAAGGTTTTTTTTTTCAATTTGGATGAGTGTTTTAGATTAATAATTATTGTTTATAAAAATAATAATAGATTTTTCAATTAGAAATTATAACTGGAATGCTTTGCTTCAGACAAATGATTGCAATAATTTATATAGTCAAATAAAAAGCAAGTTTAACGAAGTATATGAAAATAGTAAAATATTTATAGATGTAAAACCCAATGCAAGACCTTGGATTATAAAAGAATGGATGACAGAAGATATTCTATCACACATTAAAAAACGAGATTCTTTATTTAAGCGGTGGAAAAGCTCCCCCAACAAATGCAATTTATGAAAAACAATACAAATCTTTTTGTAATTTTGTTACTAAATTAATAATAAAAAGTAAAACAACCTTTTTCAATGATAAATTTAAGAATAATTTTTCAGATATCAAAAAAACATGGGATGAAATAAATAAAATTCTAGGACGTAGGACAAAGAGTAACTGTGACGATATAATTAGTAGGTTTATGTTAAAAAATCAATCTGCGGAAAATGTTACAAACCAATTTGTTAATTATTTTTCAGATAACATAGCCTCAATGGTTCATAAATGTGATTTTAAGGCATCAAATATTGTCCCGATAGAGTCACCGCAAAGTTTGTATATACCACGAGCATCACTCGCAGACATACTGAGTATAGTCAAACTTCTCAAAAATTCAAAGTCCCCTGGCATAGATAATATCCGAATGTTTGACATAAAAAGACACATAGATATTTTGGGTCCTATATTAACCCATCTGATCAACACAATTTTAACACAAGCTGTGATACCAGATGAACTCAAATGTAGTATTATCAGACCTATTTACAAAAATGGGAAACATGCTGATATAGGAAACTATAGACCGATTAGTATATTACCCGCTCTAGAAAAGATTCTTGAAAAATACATATCTTTAAAACTAACCAAATACTTGGAGTGCTTTTCTTTAATAGATCCTAATCAATTTGGTTTTCAAAAAAAAAAAGTACTGAAATGTTACTTCAGGATTAATAATGAACTGAATAATAAAAGACATGTTTTGGTACTGTTTATAGACAATTCAAAGGCATTTGATACTATAGACCGGATGAAATTGTTAAATATTTTGGAGGCAATAGGGGTAAGAGGAAACTTTCTCAAACTATTCAAAAACTTCCTAACCAACCGCCAAATCCAGGTAAAAATATCAGACAAATTTAGTAAAAGAAGAAATGTCAAAACAGGAGTTCCACAAGGGTCAATTTTAGGTCCAACGCTCTATATTATCTTTGTATCACATATGAACAAAATATTCTCGTTTGTTAAACATTATGTATATGCTGATGATACAGCACTTATAATATCCCATGAAAATTTGGATACTGCAATAAAATTGTTACAGGTAGACTTTATTTCTTTATTAAAATGGTCACATGACTCTGGTATAATAATCAATGCTAAAAAAACGAAATTGATGCATATAAGATCCCCGCATGCAAGGTACAGAGAGGCACCTGTAATCGTATCCCATTCATTTAATTGCATTCACAATAATACCAAACAGCCCTGCGCGTGTACAAGTATCGAATTAGTCAACCAGTACGTGTATCTAGGTGTTACGGTGGATTGTAATATGAAATGGGACGTACAAATTTTCAACCTCTGTAAGCGACTTCGAGCCATTGTAGGAAGACTCCACAAGATAAAATTATACGTGCCTATAAAAACTATGAAACTAATTTATTTGTCTCTAGCAGAATCGACTATAAGGTATGGTATAACTTCTTGGGGACACTCCTGTAAGACCAATATAAAACATTTACAGCTGATTCAAAACGCCATGGTAAAATTGTTAGTAAGTAAAACAGTTTTTAACCAAAGGCGAGACATTGACATCATGTACAAATCAATTAATGTATTACCTGTTCGTGGTATTTTGTGGCATAAAATTCTACTGCAACATATATCTGAAAGTCCGTATAAGGCAGTGGTGGATCATGTACACAATACACGTTTCACACAAAATATAGGAATGATAGTGCCAATATTTCAAAATAAATATGGTCAACGAACACTTGAATACATTGTACCATTTATATTTAACAAATTGCCGTACGAATTTAAAAACAATTGTCCTATGATGAAATTCTCACTGATGTTTAAGTGTTGGCTTTTGGAAAGTAACCTTGTGTATTGATGGTAACAAATATGACGGTCTCCATGGTTGTATAGCTCCTAGATATCTGGTGTACTTACTGTTGCGGTGTTACTATTATATTTAAGTCTATCCTCATTGTAACCAACCTGTACTGCTGTTTTATGTATATATGTATATATATATTTTTTTAAATTTTATTTCTTAATTTATTTAATACTTACAGATGCTTTGATATTTCTGATATTTACGTAATAGTTATATTTTTGTAATATGAATGTTTTTTATAATGTTGATATTTTTAAAAGTATTGATGTTTTTATAATATTGATATTTTTATAATATTGATACTTTTATAATATTGGTACTTTTATAATTTTGATATTTTTATGATATTGACATTTTTATAATATTATTTAAATCGGTGTTATAAGATTGGACTCTAGTATCTCAATAACAAATCTGTAATGCTTTTACCATTATTTTTTTCTCTTTAAGTTTTTTTTTTTCTCAACTTATGTACAGCACAAGATGCATGCGCCTAAATATAATAATTTTTGCCCTACATGTATGATGATTGTAATTTATTGTTGTATTATATTATATTGTTGAAATAAACTCCCGCTGACAAGCTACTTGCAGTGGCTTAGCGGGTATAAGTTCCCACTGTATATAATTAATATTATACAATAAAAAAAAAAATAATAATAAAAAATACGTGGTTTGAGGGGAAAGCAGTTTTGGTTACCTTTGCCACGTACGCCTTTCGGAAAACTCGAATTTACATATTTATTCGAAATTACGAATTCACCTAACTCTCGAAACACAATTTTCTTGAAAGATTTGAATAATTTGAAGTAAACAATATGACGTCCTAGTAGTTTCATGTGAATATCGCACAAGAGTTCCAACTACTCCCCACCGTTTGGAGCCAGTGGACTATGGCATCCCTAATTGGGGTATGTAAGACTAAAGGTAGTGAGCAAAGGAAGGTGGTGGAAATGAGGCAGATGAAGGTTTGAAAGTACCTTGCTATCAGATCTGGTAATTTAACACGTCCATAACTATTTTAACCCTTACTATGGAACATGACTTTAAACTACAATACAGGGAACATCGGCCTTGGAGACCGGTATTATGTTTTTATTCAATTATAACAATTTTATTTTGATCTCACTTATAAATACTTGGTTTCTTAATCCCTAGAAACATTAAAAAATGCATTTTTCATAAATTTTTTCAAGAATCAAAAATAAAGGCTTTTTACATGAACCAAGCCATATGTTTTTCAAGTATGTGCATTCAGCTGTAGAAATCAAAATAAGATGGAATAATAAGGAATTTAATAATATACAGTACCTAAGTGACTTCGAAACTAGATTCAGTTGCAACTTTACAAATGATTTCACCATTGGTTTGTTTTTGGACAACTTACATCGATGAATGGAAAAATAAATATTTTAGCAAAAAATTCTTGAAAAAACATTTATATGAAACAACATATAAAACGGATGTAGACCGCTTCGTACACCGGCTCAACGGGAACTAACTTGAGACTAGTTAGGGCGGTGGTTGATGGGGCAAAGGACGTCGGTGTAGCAGCGTAAAAACCATAGCGGTCTCTGATACCGCTGTTCTGTGTTAAAGGTTAAGACATCAAATGTTTACAGTACACCATCACAAAGTTGACTGACGGCAATGACATCGACAAGCAAA